>CM068388.1:1251041-1555618 GCA_034770075.1 Aralia elata | reverse complement strand
CAATATTTTCTATAACCAATATAATAAAAAATTATAAAACTTACTACGATGAAATTTGTGTCAACTTCACGATTCATCTCTCTCTCTCTCTCTATATATATATATATATATATATATATATATATATATATATATATGTTCATTTATATCTAAACATGCAGAAATAGTTAAGCATGTTTTAACTTGCCCCACGTCACTCATCGAGTGGTGCATTAAAGAAATTGGGGTAAAAAGAATACTGAGAAGGGGTGAAATTAGTCTACATAAATAATTTGCTACGTATAAAAAAGTTGGCCTAAATAGACTTCGGCCTTCAATTTTTTTTTTATTTTTAACAATTTAAACTCTAATATTTTAACTATAAGATATTGAATCTTAACATCTTTAAATTTTTATAAATTAAACCTTTTGGCTACCGACGAGTAATATATAATTGGTCTGATGGTAGTATTTTTTTTGGATAATTTTTCTCCAAAATATCTTTGAAAATATAGAAAAAATATAAGCATGTGGTTAGTCTGTGATGAAGAAAAAAATAATAAAATTGAAGTCAATATAAACGATATATAAAGTCTTAATTTTTTAGATTTATGGAAGACGTTAATTAAATATTTTTGGAAGCACAAAAAAATTATAATCACGACATTAATTAGTGTGATATGAAGAAGAAAAATCGGAGCCCATATAAACAATATATATACACCCTTAAAAGACTTAATTACCATTTTATTTTGAGTCACGTGACTTACTCCGATAAAAAATACTTATTTCAGTAATGAAAATATTTTATTTATAAAAATATAGAGACATTAAGGTTTAATGACTTAATTAAATTTGAAACATTAGGGTTTAAAATATAAAAAGCTATAGGCTTTAAGATTTAAAGTGAATTTAAGCCAAAAAAATATTCTAAACTAATAAGTAAATTTGGTTTTGATAGGTTATAATTTAATTCAGACTCCACTCGTTAATCATCTAATCATTCATTTAAATTGAGCGCAAAAAATGTAGCGTATAGGAGAATAATTAATTATTTTCCATATAAAGTGAAGAGTTCAATCTTTCAATGAAGATATTATTCTAGAGAACGAATCATGCTTTATACAAGTAAACGCCAGGATCATGTGAAAAATACAACAAAAAAAAATCATCCATGGAAACCATGTATGGCACACTGTTAAAACAGACAAGTCATGGAAACATAAAGATATCATGAATGTGTTTCAGTACTATAAAATAATTAATAAGTTTCATGTATGATTGGAAGTCTGCTAGCTAGATCATGCATGTAGTTACGTGTAGGTTTGAAAATTTCAGTCGAACTCGATGAGACTTATCCGATCATGATTTTAATGAGACTCAATTTTTAAAATTATATGAGGTTAGCATCGGGTATGAGATATACTCCTCTCACCTGACCCCTGATCCGATCATATGCGTATAATTATTTTAAAATTAACATTTTATATATATGTATAATTATGTATTATAAATTCATAACATTTTATAATAATAAAAATATTACATGTTGGGTGAGGTCAGAACGAATATGTATTATTTTCGGGTTTGGGTCGATTTCGAGAGTAGCTACATATTGGTGGGGAGGAGACGAGGAGTCCCCCAGATCATACTTACCCTTTGTTAGGCCTCCATACATGTGGTCTAGCATACATTATGCTTTAAAAGTTTTCAAATGGAGAGAAAAGATTATAAAGTTTAGAAGAAATAACGAAAATAGAAGTAATCGGAAGAGAAAGTTGAATTCAAAATTTTTTATTTTTTATAAGGAACATGTCTAATATCTTTATATTAGTATGAAATCTAATATATTGAAAAAACTTTAACGTATATAAAGTGTAATGGATATTTCTTTTTCTTAAGGAAATTCTAATAAATCTTTTTGAAATTCAGAGTGCACATCTAGAAGGGGTTTAAATAGGTATAATTGACTTAACTGAATAACATTGACACTTTTAAAATTTTCTGCTAATGAAACTATTCAGACAGGTTAAAAGTTGTCTGCTTAAGTGATTTCCTAAAGACCTAATCCAGTAGTGTCTCTAAGAACTTTTTCTTCACATTGGACCTTTTGAAATATCGAACTTATTTAACGGTCATTATGATCAGCCCAAGGTCTAGTCCTAAAAAACATAAAACATCTCTAAACAAAATATATTGTCATCATTAAAACCAAAACATATAAATCAACACTTATAATCACCTTTTCCATTTCCTTTAGTCAAGTTACAAACATATCCTTATTCACATCATATAATTTGTTTTATTTTGACTCTAGGGAAGGCATTGTAAATGCAATACTCCTTCCGTTGGTCTCAATTTGATTTACTAAAGTCAATTTATGAGATCTTAAAATTCATTTGATTTATTTGATCTCATAATACAACAATCCTAATTCGAGACAATCATGTCTTGAATTAAGATTGTTGTATTCATAATTATTTTCAACTATTTGAATTACAAATTATAAAATCGTTGTTTTCCAAACTTATTTAAATTGTATAAATTTTAAAATTTAAAATTTCACAAATTAATTTCTAAAAAATTTAAAATATGACTATTTTTTAGGGGTGGATTAGTAGAATTTATAGACCGTGTATATTTGGTTTGTTTCTTATCATGGAACCTTTCTTATCATGCTCAAAATTTGCAATTTAGAATGTGTGCACATCTAAAAGGGGAGTTGAATAGGTGTAATTGACTTAACTGAATAACACTGACACTTTTAAAATTTTCTGCTAGTGAAACTATCCAGATAGATTAAAATCTGTATTCTTAAATGTTTATATGAATCTGTTATGCGAAACTATACAAACAAGATAAAACTTGTCTACTTAAGTGTATGTATTAAACTAATATGCAGAACCTTCTTTGTATTATCCAGACAAATTAAACATGTATATTTAGGTATTTATTTGAACCTATTATGTAGATACTTCTTAGATTTTAACGGTGCAGAATATGAATTGAGTTTAAGTAAACAATATAAACAGAAAACTACAACACCAAGATTTTTATATGGTTCGGCCTTTAACCTCTAATCTAATAGCCTAATCCAGGTCCAATACCAACTAGTATTTAAGACCCCTTTTATTAAAATAATATTCAATCAATTATAAATTACTCCTTGTACAAATATCTTTGAATTTGATGGACATCACTGCCCCTTTGCACAACTACAAACCTCTTACACCTCTGCAATCGCTTACACCACTATAACCTTAGAGTTTCGTTTGTACATGCCTATTCACCACTGGATCACATAAGCCAAACTAGACTTGTATACAAGTTTTAATATGAACGAATATGATTACAATATATCTATGAATTTCTAGCACAAAAAATTAAGAACAAGGCAAGAATAATTTGCTAGAAACTTTTTTCTTTAAAGTTCTGTGTATTTCTGAATTCGTTTACATTGAAGCTTTTGCCTAAAATGATTTATATAGAGTTAAAGAGCAATGGCTGGAAACAAATTTCTCAATATCCACAATCCCAAAGGAAGATAGGAATGCAGGACTAATAAGAAAGATTTGAATTTGAAAACTAAAACTGATTGAATCAAGGGACAAGGACTTAGAAACATCAGCAGCATGAAATAAGGGATCAGCTCTAGGAAAAAGATCTTTGACTTTGGAAATCATAGCTGGAATAATTTCATAATTGATTTGGTTTACAAATAAATATTTTTCAGCTTTTGAATTTGAATTTTCAACACTTGAAAATAAGGGATAATATCTTTGATATTGAAATACCTTTGGAAAACATAGCTGAAAATTTTCTCTATTGATTTGGTTTCCAAAAAATAGCTTCTTTAAAGGATTTTGAATTTTTAAGCGCATGAAACCTTCCTTTTAAAAACTTATTTCCAACAAGATAAAATTACCTTCCAATTTAATAACTCATGCTAAAAATACTTACAAATTTTTTAAGTGATTTCCTAAATACCTAATCCAGTAGTGTCTCTAAGAAAATTATGATCAGCCCAAAGTCCAATCCTAAAAAATATAAGACATCTCCAAACAAAATATGTTGTCCATCATTAAAGCCAAAACATATGAATTAACACTTTTCGATTACCTTTTCCATTTCCTTTAGTTACCATGAATTTTTAAAGTTACAAACATATCTTTATTCACATCATATAATTTGTTTTATTTTGACTCGAGGGAAGGGCATTGTAAATGCAATACTCCTTCCGTTAGTCTCAATTTGATTTACTAAAGTCAATTTATGAGATCTTAAAATTCATTTGATTTCCTTGATCTCATAATATAACAATTTTAACTCCAGGACAATCCTGTCTCGAATTAGAATTGTTATATTCATAATTATTTTGAACTATTTGGACTACAAATTATAAAATCGTTGTTTTCCAAACTTATTTAAATTGTGTAAATTTTAAAATTTAAAATTTCACAAATTAGTTTCTAAAAATTTAAAATAGGACTCAGTTTTTAGGGGTGGGATTAGTAGAATTTATAGACCATGTATATCTGGTAGTTTCTTATCATGGAACCTTTCTTATCATGCTCAAAACTCAAGATTTGGAGGACTAGAGCGTAGATTATATTAGTTAAAATAAACATTTTAACGCTTTATTTGATTGGTTGAGAGTTGAGACTTTGAGTTTTCGAGTTTTTGAGTTCTCTCTCTCTCTCTCTCTCTCTCTCTCTCTATATATATATATATATATATATATATATATAGCTGCATGCCAGGTTATATACCAACCCCATGTCATGTATTGGCATGCTAAGCCCACACTGTGTGAATTTATGTTATTTATTGCACAAGTTCATAATTTAATTAATTAGATCAAGTTAAATGAAAATGATAATATACATATTTATATTTAGTGAATATATAAATGAAAACGATAAAAGTTTGGAGCAACATTTTGACCAAAAGAAACATTTGACTAACGGAAAAACTTCTTATTTGACTAACGGAATTTGACCAAAAATAGAAAAGGAACACTTTTGCACGATTAATGCATCATTGAGGAACAGTTGTGCTAAAAAAAAGATTAGGGAACAGTTTTGCAAAAACATGACAAATAGGAGGGTCAGATATGCTATTTAGTCCTGTTTTTATATGTATTGCCTAATTCTTAGCCATCGTATTAATTAATACATGTATATATATATTCATCATTGTTATTCTTTTGCTTTTTGTTAAATATATTGAGGCTTAATAAAATTTCAGTCTTTGAACTGTTTTTCAAAATAAAAAAAAAAATAATAATGATAATACATGTATGCATGTTCAACCTTAATTTGGGATATTGTTGTAAAAAAAGAAAAAGAAAAAGAAAAAGAAAACAGCCTTAGCTTGGAACAACCTTTTCCCTTTTAAAGAATATATTACACTCCCTGACTCTCCGTGCCCTGAATGATAACCCTGTATGATCATCCCTCCGTTATACAAAAAAGAGTTCATTTGCAAAATTAAAATTTTTAAGAACATATTATCTATAAATATAAGGAGCACGTAGCTTAATATTAGTCCATGCGCGTAGAAATAATTTGGCCAGAGGGTTAAGTCAAAATATTATCAATCTTTCAGGGGCATACGATCGATCATTGCATATTTGATAATATATAATGCCACAGGCCCATAGCAAAAAGTTTAACGAATTATGTGAGCTTACAAATAGAGGATTATTTAATTACTTTAAATGGCTCTTTTTCTCGTACTCTCTATGAAATCACTAGATGGATCAATAAAGCTATACATACAAAATAATTTTATAAAAAAAAATAATTTATAAAATAGTAATATTATGGGTCTCAATTTTTTATTTTGTAGTATGTCAGATTGTAATCACTACTTGATGATTCATCATACATAAGTAAATTAAATAATTGTAACTAACTACATCCCAATTATATTATTTATTAATATTCACTTTCAATATACAATATTTAGTCATCAAATCATTATTGCATAAATCGAGTCTCATCTTATATTTTTAAGTCGATTCATAAAATTTTAAAATTTAAGTTTATTCATGATTATGTTAAATAAATAATTCATGTTTGAACTAGCAAAGATGGAAGTTGACACAAACCTAACATTGGCTTCTACGATCCAAATGTTCAATGGATTTGAAAGGTGGATGATCCATTTATTTATTAGATTTGTAAGCTTGCATGACTTATATTTTTAACGGCTCCACCTCCACAATTATTTTTGTTTCTATTTGAAGACATTTTTTTTTTCATCTTCCAAGTCGAGCTAAATGATCAACCTGCTAAATAGAATGACCGACCATCAAGAAACATGATACTGTCTGACCAAAAGGGTCCAAAATAAAGTTAATGCAACGAAAGAAAAAATGATAATGTTAGGGATTTTAAATTTTTTTTTTTGTTGTAAATATGTCTTAAATTATGTGATATTGAATAAGACAAAATATACTTTATAACCTAACTAATCACAAAAAATTTACCCAATCAATATAATGATACTACATCATTTAAGACTAAGAAATTGGAACCTCTAGCATTAATTATTCAAGAAGAAAATACTCAGTTTTTCTGTTTTAAGCCAGTTTTGGAGAGTTTTTGAGTAAATTAAAAGTACTTTTAAATTTATAATAGAAGTATTTTGTGTTTTGATGCCTCTCCAAAAACACTTTTAAAATGCAGAGATTTGGGTTTAAAATTACTTTTAACTAAAACAAAGAATGTATGCTTATGGTTGAAGTACATTGGATAAAATACATAAATATATATACCATTATTCTGTTAAAAATAAATAAACTAACAACGTAATTACCTTAATTTTGTCATTAATATATTTAAAATTAAAGTACTTTTATAATTATTAATCAAACACTATTTTTATAAAAATAATTTTTTTTCTATATTTAAAAAGTAGTTCATTTGAGGCACAACTTTGATTTAATTTCCCTCTTCCATATTCCTTCGGTTTCAAAATACAACAATCCTAACTCGAGACATAAATTAAGGCATGGGTGATTAAGATCTCTTTCATTATACATATTGTTTTAATTTTCTTCAATACACATTTACCTAACACAAATATTATATCCTTCCTTACATACTAATGCCTAATTGACAAGCTATATATATATATATATATATATATATATATATATATATATATATATATATATATGAGTACTTTTATACATTAGAAAAATTTTCAGTCGGATTATGATTGCGACGTATGTGCATACATGTAATAGAGGTAAGTAAGAATTAAAAAGATTCTCACTTTACTTTATGATATCTTATCGTATAATCTTCTACGTTAGTCGCAAATTAATTTTGTCAAATATTTATTTAGGTGTATATTATTTTCCTATATATATTAAAGTTGGTCAGTCCGAATGAAATTTGGATGCCTTCCGAATAGTTTTCGTAATTAACTTGGACTCTTATCAATAAATAAATAAATTAAAAAGAATCTGTTTTAAGATATTGACTATTGATATGAAGCAAGTACTGCTTTTCATTGCTCTGCTAGTAACAGAAGAATTCTTTGGAATCCAAACTCTCATTAAACGGGAATTAGAATAACAAGGGACTGTGGGACCCATATAAGATAGCAATTGAAAAATCTATACCTTATCAACGAATCATCATTCTTATCTATCTAGCTTTTATTGTTTTTGGTATATACTCCATTTGGATTTCATATTACGTCAAAATACAAATATACTCCAAAAATAAATATAAATAATAAATAAATAAATAAAATATAATCCGCTTATTATCAATAAGTATATTTTTTTGTTTCTCACTCAAAAGTACTGAACAGCTTAATTATATATATATATATATATATATATATATATATATATATATATATTTGAGTATTTATTTCCACCCGTAAATGGCGGGAAGTTTGAACAGTGTCACTCTTGCATTGTGATACGTGGTTGCTTTTAATTTTAATTTTTATATTTGGTCTCTTTAATTTATAATTCAAAGTGCAGGAGGAGTGGAGTAATCTCGGCGGCCATACTTCTTCAGATCTTTGCTTTCATGTAAGTCATCTAATCAACTAACCTAAATATTACTATATCATCACTTTTCATATATATCTAAATACTGCTCAACCCTAGTTATTTCTAATTTGTCAATGATTTCTTCTCCCTTTGCTATATATTAGTATGATTATAAAGTTTGGTCTATATGAAAAATTAGGTGGAAACCCTAATCCAAGTATATTTGGTTTGATGGTCGGTTGTTTCGATTGGATATATTAAATTTAGTGTTTTTCTCAAAAAAAAAATAGTATTTTAGAGGTAAATTTTGCTATTCTTCATTATAATTTATTGCCATTGCACATGTTTGTTTATAAACAAGCTTGACTGGAAATATTTGTTGGAGTTTGCGTTATTTGAATTGATTGGTTCTTTTAATTTATGGGTTGATTATTTAGTGCATATATTCATGAAAAGGTTTATTGGGGAGTTAAATTACACAAAACCAATTGCAACGTTAAGCAAATTGAATTGAGCTGTTTTTTGAAATAGGGTTTAGATAAATCCGTAACCATACAATTGTGCGTAGAATGATACTTATGATACTAATTTCCTTGAGTGTTTATCAAGATAGTTTTAGGGTTTGAATGAATTATATATGGAGTATCTTTTACGCTCATTTGGATCCAAATTTTGTTATTTTGTGGGACACATGGTTGGGAGAGACAAAAAGGAACGAAAGTAACAAAAAATGTCACTTTAAATACTCAACTGACGAAAAATAAACTTTAAGAATGAGTTTAAAAGTGAATGACAATTTGAAGGGACAAAAGTATCACTCAGTCTTTTAAATAACTTCAAAAACCTAGGTAAATTGAAGGGACACAAACACATGCTCCAAATCAAACCAACTGTGCATGGAGGTGAAATCTACGATTAATAGGATTAAAGCTAGCTCTTATTCCAAATCCACAAGATTTTCTATTCATATTCCCAAATGCAAGATTTTTTTATTCATATTCCCACGTGATACCGATATCAGGATGTTAATGGTTAGAAAGTTGTAATCACAATAGCTTTCAGAGCGACAAAGTTATTTAAAAGAAAATTAGGTACTGGGAAAAAAAAAATTAGGTACTGGAAATAATGGACTCTAGATGTCGATTGGAAGTCGCAAATTATTACTCTGACTCCCACTTGGCTTTTTTGTTGTTTCTTCCGGAAAGGAGTACCATTGACTTATGGGTATTAAGCTAAACAATCTATAAGTTTAGAGGTAAATATAGGACAAAAATATTCTTGAAATTTAATAGTTTTTCAAATGAGATTCTTTTTGAGTCGGTCGTCTTTTCTATGGCACTATAGTAATATTGTTATGTACGTAAGAAATTGTGATTAGAGAAGCCTTCCCAAGTATTCATACGTGTGGACCATCTAGCCTCAAACTAATAATTCAACGTATAAGGACAACAATTCTTTAAGTTTAGGCATTTCATTTGAATTATCATTTGAGTCTTATGTGACTAGGCTTATAATTAAATTGAGTTTTCTTAATGTAATTGTGGCATTAAACTACTTATTCCATGAGGATTAATGTTTCTTGTTCTTATATAAGCCTTGTAATTTTCCTTTTTTTAATCAGACTTGAATTTTTTACTGAGACTTTTGTGCTAGCCTAAGGGCATCAGAAACTAATGTGTTTATAAAAACAGGTTGATAATCTGACCTGTTTTTATTCAGTACTGCAGTTTGAGCGAGTGTATATGTACTAGCTAGCTAAGCCTTAATTAAATATTACCAGAATGGAGGAGGCTCGCCTTACTGACAGTGAATCGCCACACGCAGAGGAAAAGATGAGCAAAAACATGAAGAGATTCCTACTAGTGGCTAACTGCCTCATGCTAAGCATAGGCAACTGTGTTGCTCCCCTAGCAAACCGCCTCTATTTTGTGAAAGGCGGAAACAGAACTTGGTTAACATGCGCTTTAGAAACAGCTGGTTTCCCATTTCTCATATTCCCAATATTAGGCTCTTACATTTATCGTCGAAAAAAAGGAGGGCCTAATGCCAAGCTTATTTCTATTTCGCCGTCTCTCATTATCCCTTGTGCAGTTATTGGCGTTCTAACTGGTGTAGATGATTATATGGATAGTGCCGGTGTTTCTAAGCTTCCTGTTTCTACTTATTCTCTTGTATTAGCTAGCCAGTTGGGTTTTACGGCGCTTTTTGCCTGGATTCTTGTTAGGCAAAAGTTCACTTTTTTGCATATTAATGCCATCTTTTTGTTGACTGCTGGAGCTGTAGTGCTTGCATTTCATTCTGGATCTGATGTTCCTGCTAACGAGTCGAAAAAGGATTACATAATTGGGTTTTTAATGATAATTGGAGTGTCGGTATTGTATGGCTTCATCCTACCAGTGATAGAGCTGATGTACAAGAAAGCTAAACAACCCATTACTTATTCTCTGGTCATGGAGATGCAGATGGTTATGGCCTTCTCTGCTACTGCCTTCTGCGTGGTTGGAATGTTAATTAACCACGACTTTCGGGTATGTATCTCTTCTCTGTTTCTGATATGCTTAGTTGAATCTCGAGTGTTTTTCTATGATGGATATTGTTATAGTGACTAAATTTCGAAAATAGAATTCTAGTTTTGCAATGTTTAATTTGATATAAATCCAAAGAAAAATGATGCACTGACAAAATAAGTTTGCGAGAGAGATGCAAACACACCCTATAATGATAATTGCATACCAGAATCTGTATTATAATAGGATTGTACTGTACAATCCTGCAATGCATTATATATCAGCACTCCAAAATAGTGATCTATATGAAGGAACATAATGCGTTCTTTTTAAACAAAAAAAAAGTTGTGCTTGAGGAGGAAAATGATTCAAAAAGTCATTTGAAGGGGTTTAACTAGAACTTGATCTGTTGAATTCTTTGATTGTTATAAAATTGCTCCAATAAAAAAGTAAAGGACAAACAGTTGTACCATACTTGTACCACAAGTAAAACCATGCACGCGATTACGTTTGTAAATTCTGTATAGATATTCTGTTTGTATATAACACATACAACTCGTCCTCGCAGGCAATTCCCAGAGAGGCAGAAACATATGAGCTCGGAAAAACCGTATATTATTTGGTGCTCGTAGGCGATGCATTTCTTTGGCAACTATTTTTCTCTGGGAGCAGCTAGCAGCTGGAGTCATTTTCTGTAGCACCTCATTACTCTCTGGTATACTAATTGCTGTTCTCTTGCCGGTGTCTGAAATCCTGGCTATTTTTATTTTCAATGAGAAATTCACTGTCGAAAAGGGAATTTCTCTTTGTCTTGCTCTTTGGGGGTTTGTGTCGTATTTTTATGGAGAGTTTCATCAAGACAAGAAAAAGAAGCGCATTGCAGAAGAAGAACAGTCTCTACATGGACATGGTGATGTAGAAATAGTCTCTCGGTAAAAAAAAATGAATAACCAATTTTAGTTATAGTAGTTTAGGCTTATTTATTTTCCTTGGATGGGATATAGTTTATCAATTTCGAAAATATCTAAAGTTTTAAATTATGGGAATTTTTTATATTTAAAGTCTAGGGAAATTGATGGTTGATGATGGGTTTATGCAGCACACGAGAAAGGCAATGAGAAACTCGCCCAGGTATCTGAGATTTTTATGCAAGGACGAAAGTTAATTTAGTTAAAATAGGTCAGTTTCTCAACCTGAAACTGAAGTCATGACCCATGAAATGGATGGAGAAACAGTATCCTTTGTTCCGCTACCGGTGTTTGTTGCGGTAGTACTGTTTGTAGCGTTTGGACCTCTAAACACATCACACTAATTTTGGTGCGTTGTGTTTAAGACCTAAACGCTGCGTTTTTGAGTTAAATAAGTTACATTTAAAATAAGCTTCTACTAGACGGACAAGATTTTCAAGTGTGTTTAAACTTTTAAACGCTCTAAACGTACCAATCGCTAAGTAACCAAATATAGTCCTTGTAGATTTCCAACAGTTGCAGATTTGAGTGTAGAATGATAATAAATTTATGTTATATGAAATAACGACGAAGAAATAAAGAAGGGATCGATCACACATTATTATTTTATCTTATCGATTAATCACAATTTAAATTCGCTATAAATTAATTGTTATATAAATTTTTTCTCTTTTGGATTTTGCTCCTCTCTATTTCCTTTCTTATCAGTTTCCTTCAATCCTACATAATATTTGCCATAATATTTTCTATTTTCGTACTAATGATACCAATATATCAATGATGTGACCAATTATGTAAAAATAAATAAATTCGTATTTAGAAGAATGTTTACTATTGAAAATTAATGACAATTCTCAACTATTCAAAAATTCAATTAAAAATAAACATTTATAAGAACGTTAAAAAGAGTTGGATTGTTTTGAATTTTGTTGTCACGGTGTAACTCTATATATAAGATAGTAACGGGTCCTGATTTTTATATAAAATTTAAAATAATATAGAATTGAGGGGAATTGGTGAGAAGGGTAGACAATTACTACCTTACAAGCTATACTTGATTTTTTATTTTATTTTTTTGATACTGTTCTCACCATTTAAAATATATATATATACATTTAAATTTTTTAAAATTAATTTGTGAAATTTTAAATTCAATATTATGGATTCATATGCATTTGAAACTTGAAAAAGTCGAATGAAAGGGAAGGCAAAGTAAACGAAAAAGAGTTCTAAAATTTTAGGGACATATTGCAAGTAGGTTCTTAACTTGAAATTTATAATATTTATAAAAGTTGGTAGACATGTAGTCCATTTATTTATCGACTAAAAACTAATAAAACTTAGTCTAAATTTTACTATGTGTTGCGATAAATTTACGCCGTCAAATTACAGTTGTAAAATATATTTATTAATATATGAAACTTAATAAAATTATAACATAGTATCACTTATTACGTATCTCTTTAAACGAATTATCACTAATATTTATTTACGTAATTTATAATCAAAATATCAATATAAATATTCATAATATATATTATTTTTTCAAAACTTTTTGCTATATTTGTAGGTAAAATATTCTCAACGTTATGAGGAAAAAACACCCAAAAAAAACCTAATAACTATTAAACCAACCCTTTTTGATTTGTACCTCATAAAGAAGTAGGAGCACTTGAAAAGTAAATTTCTTCCTCAACCTTTTAATGATCGTATGGAAAAAAAGTATGCGCATTGAAAAAGCAAACTGGATAGTATGGATATGATTGGTAAAATACCCACTAAGCTCTAAACTCTTTTTAACATGATGATGATTCATCTAACAGTAGTAATAATGATAAATATGAAGATACTCCTTCCATATCTTTTTAAATATTATTTTATAGAATTATTTTTGTCTTTTAATATTTATTATTTGAAAATTTTAATTAAATATTAATTGTTTAATTTTTAATATTATTTTAAGTATTAAATGTAATTTTAATTCTTTCATTTTTTTTAATTTAATAAATAATATTTTTTTAATATAAGAATAATATTGACATTAAAAATTAATTTAAATTAAAAAATATTTTTTTTTTAATATGCATGTTCACTTTAAAAAAAATAAATAATAAGGGACGAGAGTAATAAATAAATGAAGGTGACTAACACGAGTCAAGGTGTCCAACCATAATAGGCGGGAAGTTTGATCTCAGTTAAATTAACAGTCTCCATGTCCCAAAAAGCTTTAACCTTTTGTTTTGAATCCCGCTATATATTATTAATTTTTTTTAAATTAAATTATGTATGTTAATACATGAAATCAATTAAATTTATTCACTCAATAAATAAAAATCGCAATATATATTATTTTTCTTTATTTTCAGCACTTCATTTGTTTAATCGGCAAAGAAAAAGCTTTAACCTTTTCTTTTAAGCACTCCTCAGAGACCCAAAGCCGAGTCATTTTCCACTCTTTGTAAGTCTTTAATATTCTAATTCCTTTTATTAATGCTTCCTCACAGTTCTTGTTCATCTTTCTAGTAAGCTCAATTTGATTTGTAATTATATTTTGTTTTCAGGGTTCTTTTTAATTTCACTACTTTTACCATTCTGTTTTGTTTCTTGTATTTTCTTGATTAATCTCAAGAAAATGGAGGCTCAACAGTTAATTGGGACTGGATGTGTTGTTAGAGTTGATCGGTTAGTGGCAATTGAGGAGATTTTGATCTGGATTTGAGGCACTACTTTTCAATTTCAGTGGTACATTATGCACTTCCAAATTCGTTTGCATTATGTTCTCTTACATGTTAAGGTTTCTCTTTTATTATTATTATTTTCTTTTTTCTTTTTTTTCCCCTACACTCTTTACTACTGAATTTGCCTAATCAGAAAAAAAAAATGCATAATTTTTGAATGTTAGGACTTTTTTCAGTAATTTTTTTTATCATCGGGATGTACTTATTTTTCCCTATAATGTCTTCATTAGAAAGGTGTTATTTTAGTGATATTTTTTTATAAAAAAAAAAAAGAAGAAAGAATTTTGTGTTAGCATGAGTGGAGTTTGTTGTCTGGCACTTATTTGGTTGGAGAGCCACAGGAAACAATGGTTTGTAGTTATTTTTTTGGTTTTTTTATATATTTGGATGCAACATGTGTTTTAGGCGTTGGGATCAGATAAGTCCCTCTTACTCTGTGGTGCTCAACAACATGAATATCACAAATCGGGCAAATTAAATCTAGAATCCTTAATATAAACCTGTTTATTTGTTCTCAATTGGTTAGGTTTTGAGTTGGATGTTTCAACAATTATATATTTATGACACTTTTTGAGGTTAGTTCATTTAAAGATTTTAGTTATCCTACTTTGACATGCTCGATTCATTTATTGTTTCCATGTTGTAGTAGCAACCTGTGGTTTAATATGCTCGGATGCTCCTAATATTCATATCTGACTGGTTTCAAGCATTCATTTAGTGTTTGGTCGAGCGCATATGGTAAGCCTTAGGTTTTTTGGACACCAATGAAGATATAAACATTCTTAGGTTAACTACATCCTACTTGACGTTATATTTATCAATAGAACACCTAACTGCTAACCAAGCGAATAGCCTAGGTTGTTTATGTACTTGCTTGACCTTAATGAAATAGCTCCTAGTTATAATTTAGCTTCCTCCGACGGTTAAGTAGGTTGTGAAATGAGCTGATCTCGCCTTGTTAATCCAGTTGAAGTGTGTTTTCAAGATTTAGCAGGGTCTACTTCTGTCTACTCCAGTCTATGACCTTCACTTTTCTTTGCTAGGCAGTTGTCTGGTGATAAATTTTTTTTGAGTAGGTGACATGGTAATCCCTACTGTAATTTGTAGACTGTAGACACCCAAATTTTGCGTTTCCTTCTACTAACCATGACAGAAGGGCGAAATCGTCAATTGATCCGGCTTGCGGGAGCAAAGGAGCGGGCACAAGGGCAAGCGCCCGGCACCGCCGCAATGTTTTGGGCAACCCAAGTTTACGTGACAATAAGGCCGTCCGAGGCAGGCATTTCCGAATGAGGTGGCACGTCTCCCGGAAATTCCCGGACTGCAGAATACGAGCCTGTCAGCGAAGACCGACGTTGCGGCACGAAAATCGAGGCGTGGCACGAAAATCGAGAAAGTCAGGCCCGCCAGCCGCGGATAGATCTGCGGCCAAGTGGGTGCGCCAGCACGGAAACCAGGAAATCAGCACTACCAGCTGAGTGCGATGGGAGGCGTGCCAGCTGGCCAGCCTATTTAAGCCAGCTTCAGGCAGCATACAGGAGGTTCAGCAATTGTGGAGAAGAAGGAGATTCCAGCAGCAACATAAGCACGAAAATAGAGGGGAAAAGAGAGAAATTTTGCAATCAAATAGGAAGAAAAGAGAGAAAAAAGAGAGGAATAATTTTCTTTTGATTTGATTGTATCAAATAGATTCTTTCCTTCTACTCAAATACATCAAGTTCATATCCATTTGGATATCAATTGCAAGGTGAAATCTCTTTTTGTGATATCAATTTCTATCATATCATTTGATCAAATTAGATGCAATTTTTCATGTAATTTATTGATTGAACAATGAATTAGGGATTATGAGTGAAGTTTCCATCGGAATAAAACTCTTCCTAATAACCCGATGATATTCGTTCATTAATTTCTTTGTTTGTTTTAAGATGTTATATTTGGTATCAATTCCTTTAAATCGTTATTTTAGGATGTCTTGGTACTGTTAGATTATCCGGGTTGGTTTATTTTCTTGTAATATCCGATTGTTTGTGTGTGGATACTTGGTTGTGAGCCTAGGAAAGCGACCCCGGGGTCCCAATCCGATGATGGACATGTCTTGATGTAAGAAGTAGAAATGACGTAGTTTTCATTGTAAATATGTAATCGTTGGGCCTTAAAACGACGCTAAGGCGAGAATCGTGCTTAAGGCCCCGAAATAGTGAAATTTGTGATTGTTGGCGTTCGGGGACATTTTGATGGCTTACATGCCCATGAATAGCCCCAACGCATTTTAATGCTTGATTTGATTTATGACACGAAATTGATTTCAAAGCCAAATGATAAGATTTTCATAAAATCAATCAAAGTAGGATATTAGAATCACGAGGTTAAAATTTGAGAAGTGCTAATGAATGTCGATTCCTATCTAACGAAAAAGCTAAAGAAAATCGTTTTCAAATATCACACAAAATGATTTTGCAAATAAGTAACATTTTATTAAATCTTTGTGCATAGGGTGAAAGAGATTCTAGAAATTGCCCGATCGATCGTTTCACGAAAGCAACGTATAGATCTCGATTCCTATTTTGACGAAGGTTTAAAACTCTTGTTTTGCCAAAACGACACCTAATGAAAATCTCATAGTTTTGATAAATTAAAATCAAACCTTTCTCATAAAGAATAAAGCTTGCTCGTGTATACCGAAAAGACATTCCGAAGCGTTATCAAATTAAAGCACGACTTTCCCTAAAAATCCAAATGATTCTTTCATACAAACTCACCACATCATTCACATAGACACACACACCCACACACAAGCGCGCGCACACACACATTCATAAATTAAAGGATAGGAAAGCATCAAGATTGCGGTAACCGTGTTTCACGGAAGTCGGGGGGTGCCTAACACCTTCCCCTCACTTAATCAAGCCCCCGAACTCTATGAATCTCGATTCGCAGACCAATTAATTCGGAGTCACATATGAGCCAGCGATTTATAAAAAAACGAAAACTCGGATGAGTTGGTACATCCATTTCAAATATACCAACTGGCGACTCTGGTTAATTGGCTCATCATAAAAAACGATCTTTCAAAACCCCGTCGACACTCAATGCCGACCTTTTCCAAAAAATCATTAAATCAAAAGGCTAAAATAGGAAAAGAAGAGGACGAAAAAACCCGGCGTCGACATAGACCAAATTCATTCAACTACTCCCTACTGATTTTTCAAAAATTGTTGTGGGAGTGATGAAGTTATAATATAGGCTCAAGGTAGTTACTTCACAAGTTTAATCCAAATGCAGTACTATTTTTTACATGTCTAACTTAGTCACAACCTTTCCCAACCCCTTCCCCCTTCATGTGTCGCCAATCTCTCTAGCTACAGCTACCAAAACACAAACTTCTTAAAAAACATAAAGTGAGTGCAGGGTGTTGTATGTGAAGTTACGAAAGTTGATTTTGTTTTACATTAATGAGCTGTCTGCGTCTTCTGAGTTGCGCTTAAAACACGTAGTCCCATTTAGTTGTGAAAATTGTAGCAATGAGTTCAGAGTACCATTGTATAATTATGTATGCCATTGGACTCCAGTCTCAAACATGCTTAACTATTTTCTTTTACTTTGCAATGCAGTTTCAGTAAGTTACCAGTGTAATCAACTTACGAAATGGATATTCCAATTACAAACAATCTGATATCACATAATGAGGATAAAATGAGCAAAACGATGAAACGAGTCCTTCTCTTGTTAAACTGTGCAATGTTAGGCCTAGGCAATTGTGGTGGCCCACTTGTGCAGCGACTCTACTTTGTGAAAGGTGGAAAGCGAGTTTGGTTATCAAGCTGGCTACAAACAGGTGGCTGGCCATTTCTCTTGTTCCCAATCGTGATCTCTTATCTGTATCGTCGAAGCAAGGGAGTTCAGGGGACTAAGCTGGTCTCTATCAAGCCTGCTCTCTTCATGCCTTGTGCTGTTCTTGGCATTCTTACTGGTGTGGATGATTATTTAGCTGCCTATGGTGTTTCTCGCCTTCCTGTCTCCACTTCTGCTCTTATAATAGCTACCCAGTTGGCATTTACTGCTGGATTTGCATTTCTTCTGGTTAAGCAGAAGTTCACCCCTTTTACCATCAACGCTGTCTTTTTGTTATGTGCTGGAGCTGTAGTTCTTGCATTTCATACTAACACTGATCGCCCTGCTAATGAGTCCAATAAGCAGTACTTCATAGGATTCTTTATGACTCTTGGAGCATCCTCGTTATATGGGTTTGTGTTACCAGCAATCGAGTTAATGTACAAAAAGGCGAAACAGCCCATCAATTATTCTCTGGTCATGGAGATGCAGCTGGTCATGTCATTCTTTGCAACTGCTGTCTGCACAATAGGAATGCTTGTGAACCACGACTTCACGGTCTCTTTCTATCTCAATATGAATAGTATTTGAAGAGTTTTTGATATCTTGCTTAAGCCTAATGTTGCATATAAATATATGCTATTTTACTCTTTGGTTCGCATGATGATATTGCAGGCAATTCCAAGAGAGGCCAGGGATTTTGAGCTCGGGAAAGCTATTTATTATTTGACGCTCACAGTCAATGCACTCCTTTGGCAATTTTTCTTCTTGGGAGCAACTGGAGTGATTTTCTGTGCCTCGTCATTGCTCTCTGGCATTATAATTGCTACGCTGCTACCACTGACAGAGTCCTTGGCAGTGTTGTTCTTCCACGAGAGATTCCATGTTGAAAAAGCGATTTCTCTCACTCTGTCTCTATGGGGTTTCCTCAACTACTTCTATGGGGAGTTCCAAGATGTTAAGAAAAAGAAGCAGCAGAAGCAGGCTGCAAATCTAGAATTGTCTTAGTGACACTGCTCATTATGGAAAACTACGTACCCTCGCTAGTCCTGTAGGTTGTTCATAGCTAATGCTTGTCCATATTAGTTTAATTGTGTAGTCAAAGCTTGTTCATATGATTTCTGCTCTTTAACCCTAAGCTTGTAATCTTCTTTCTTTTCTCTTACAAAAAGATGAATGCTCCCATTTAAATTATATAAGATTTTGGGATTTAACTGTTCTTTGCTTGATATCCCTTGCATGGCAAAAAGCCAAAGACTAAAGTATCATAATAGTTCAGAATCTTAAAATTGTGGTTATTATTACTATAATTGACAATATCTTATATTTAGCTGCTACATTTAGGTTGTTTTTCTTGACTCGTTTATGCTGGTGCAGGGGGGAAAAGAGAATTGACAATGAAAAGAATATATATTCAATCTTTTTCGTATATTTTTTTTAACTATTTGTTATTAAAAACGGTAAGAACATAGAACTTAATTTCGATCTTACATTAAGTAGGTTTGTATGGACTGTTGGAGATTATATGACTAGAGCAAGAGCTCAAAAAGTGGTTGAAATTGTTTAAACATAGAGGAGATATAATTAACATGACCATATAATTAGTAGTAAATGTTTACTCATTGGCCTAAGAACATATAATCAGTAGCCAATGTTTACACACTGGCCTAAGATTTGATGCAAATTTAGTGATTAATTAATCTAGTCAAGTGGGTTCTTGATTTAAATTTAAAAGCATCAGTCAGGATGGCCGAGTGGTCTAAGGCGCCAGACTCAAGTTCTGGTCCTCGTGAGAGGGCGTGGGTTCAAATCCCACTTCTGACATTTTCTTTTTATCCAAACAAGTCCTTAACCCTTTCCATTTTTAATTTAATTTTTTTTATAAAAGAAAAAAAAATTCCAAACAATTCATTTTTCTTCACGCACAGGGCTGAAATGAAGAGAACCAAAGAGCTCTGAACGAACACCTGAAATGGCAGCTCGTTCCATCTTCCTCACTCTCAATCGGTATGCACCTAATCCTCTTTCTATACATACATACATATAAATTTATATAGATATAGATATATATATATATATGCTGCTTTTTACTGCGTTGATTCAAGGTTTAATCTTTCTTCGTGTGATGAATACGTAGAAATTGGAGGAGAGAGAAAATCATATTGAGACCCTTTTCATCCCCTGCTACGAAAACTGAAATTGTGTACGAAGAACCCCCAATTTCTGTTGAACAAGAAGAATCCATTGATGATGAT
The DNA here is from genome assembly GCA_034770075.1 of Aralia elata. NCBI lineage: Eukaryota > Viridiplantae > Streptophyta > Magnoliopsida > Apiales > Araliaceae > Aralia > Aralia elata. The sequence goes on along the minus strand of CM068388.1, from coordinate 1,535,317 downwards.
TTGAAAAGCAGAATATTCAGGTTGAGACTCCCCAAGCGTAGTGTCACAAATGTGCTCCAGAACTGGGTTAGCGAAGGCCATAAGATTAGCGCCTCTGACCTCCGTCAAATCTCTAAGGAACTTCGCCAGTCTCATCGCTTTAAGCATGCCCTTGAGGTCCCTTCTATTGTTCTTTCATTTAACTTCTTTTTACTTGTGTTTGTATATTTTCTTGCTGGGATTCTGTTTGGATGGTGAGGAGAACGGTGGGTTAGTTTGAGTAAAGGCATAATCTTTTTTGTTGAAAAATGCACCCAATTGATTGCATAATAATGGGTTGATCTTTATTGTCTCATTGAACTTCTTTTATCAGTATTTTGCAATTTTCTTCTTTTGGGTGATGTTTATTTGCCTAGAAAATGAAGAACAGAGTTTTATTTATTATTATTTTTATTATTTTTTTTGTGGGGATCGTATGCCGGGTTGATTGTCTTAAAAAAAAGAGTTCAGATTTATGTCAAATAGTTTCCACTATCCCTTTTCTCTCGTTCAACTTATTTCATCTGTATTTTGTTAGTTCCCTGCTGCTCTGCTGTGTGGTTTGCCTAGAGAATGAAATGAAATTTAACAGACAAAAAGCTTATTTAGTCTTGAAATTTATACACTGTTGATCTTCAGAATTGGGTTTAACATTTTATCAACCAATTTGAATATGGTTTAAGGTTTTTGTATGGTTAATCTTCATTCAGAGAATAGTTTGTATGTGAAAAGATCTCTACATGTCAGCTTATAAGTTTTCACTTTTCCCCATGGTGCTTACAAATATTAGCTTAAATGATTAAACATTCTGTTTTATTAATAGAACTTGATATGACATATTGGGATATGAACCTAAATATTTCTAAAAGGAGTTTATGTAAAAACAGATCATGTCTGAGGGGAGCTTCCCCTTTTTGTCGTAGAATCTTCCAGACCAATAGACTGAGATGGGAGCATGCGGATGGCATACATTTAGAGAGGTCTTACCTTCGACTTGACATTAATCTTCTCTCCAAATCACTCTTTTTGAAAGAACTCAATGTTTGACTGGAAATTTTGGGTTTTAGCCATGTACTCGTGTTCTTGGCTTAATTGTTTCTTTTTGACAGAACAGGTGCTCATATCTGGGTACCATTCTTGCTGACAAAAGATTACTCTTGATTGCTTATCTGAAGTGTTTCCTTAGGTCAACTTGAACTTGTCATTAGGCAGACCTCTTTAACAAAGGCCAACCATGTCATAGTGTATACCAGATTTTATCTGCTGTTAGTATATATGCTATCTCATTTCCGTTCCAAGTCATAATGTGAATGTGTATTTTGAACTACTTATGCTGATACCCCTTGTATGAAATTTGAAGAATCCATGATTTGGATTATTGAGCGACCGACTTGTTTTGATTGTTCAATCACAATGCTTCATTTTATTAGCTGGAACTGAATGGAGGAATTGTTTTAGAATTGAGAATTCTGTTTATTTCAATCTTGTTATAGTTAATAAAGATTTTTTTCTTGCCATTTATTTGCGAAATACTAAAATGACACTATTCACTGATGTATAATTACACAATTGCAGTTATCTGAGTGGATGGTTGCTCATGATGAGTTTCAGATGTCGGACTCTGACTATGCAAGCCGCATCGACTTGATGACCAAAGTTTTTGGTATTGATGCTGCAGAGCGCTACTTTGAAGCTCTACCTTCCGCTGCAAAAACCAGTGAAACCTACACGGCTCTCCTCCACTCTTATGCTGTGTTAAAATTGACTGAAAAGGCTGAGGAACTTTATTGGAGAATGAAGGAGGCAAACCTGTCTTTGAGTGCCCTCACCTACAATGAGCTAATGACTTTGTTCATGTCAGTTGGGCAGGTGGAGAAGGTTTCTTATGTTGTTGAGGACCTGAAACGCCAGAAGGTTGCGCCAGACCTGTTCACCTACAACTTGTGGGTAAGTGCACATGCTGCAGCTCTTCAAATTGATGAAGTTAGAAGGGTTCTTGATGAAATGAGTCGTGACCCTAGCTCTAACGATGGTTGGGTAAGATATGTAAACCTTGCAAACATATATCTCTCTTCAGGCAACCTTGTGAATTCCGATGTCAACTCTCTAGTTGAAAGTGAGAAAGGAATCACACAAAGAGAATGGATAACATATGACTTTCTTATAATTCTATATGGAGGCTTAGGAAACAAGGATAAACTAGATCAGATTTGGAAATCTTTGAGAATGACCAAGCAAAAAATGACGAGTAGAAATTATCTATGTATCCTTTCTTCATATCTGATGCTCGGGCATTTGAAAGAGGTAGAAGAAGTGATTGGTCAATGGAAGCAGTCTGCAACCACAGAATTTGATGTTTTCACCTGTAGTAGGCTTTCAAAAGCATTTGCAGAAGTTGGATTGAAGGAAAAGGCGGCAAGTTTTGATATGCTCTTGACTGAGGACTGTGACACCATTGATGAATCGAAGTAGGAGTATAGGGCCATTTTTCTGTTTTATGTGATATAGAAACATAGGTTAGAAGCATTTTTACAAGGTTTTGCGTTTACTAAGGAGAGGGAATAAGTGAAGTTGTGAGACTGCCAGCATCTGTTAACACTAAATAGCGGTGTCAGTTCACCATAGTGCTCTACCTCGATGTCCGTTTCTTTGACTGGATCCACGACAACCTTGTTCTGCTTTTATCAATGGTTGATGAAATCTTGTAAGGATCTAATTTGTCTCACTTTTTAGATAATAAATTTTCCAAGGACGATAATTCTGTTTCTTAGTAGAAACCACTGTGTTTTTTATTTTATTTTTGTTATGTCATCTTTTTGAAGTGTGCAACAATGTGACTGGTCTAAAAATGATGTTCCCTTCGGGATTTGTTGTTTTTTATTTTTCATGCATTCTTGCAATACTACAGTTGTGTGTACATGTGATCGTACAATTCTGAGCTTGTAGATGATGAGTTTGGTAACAAATGGTAATGAAAATAGGTATAAAGATGATTCTTTTTGTTTTCTACTAATTTTTTACCCAATTTTTGTCTATACCCAGAGAAGAATCATGCCACATTTTGCCCATTAAAAGGTTTATCTTGTGGGCTATTGCTATGCGGTTGTGAATGATGATGCCTTAATGTTACTTTCTTCAGATAAATGTTTAGATTTACATCTTGAATCTACTTAAATAATGGTACCAAAAGAAAGAATAGAGAATAATGTTACCTGAGATATTGCTTGCAGTTGCAGGGGTGAAAAATTCATTGCATTAACTTTAATCAAATGAATTCACCTCAATCTTGAAATTTATGATTTCACAAATTAACTAAAATAAAAATGAAAGTACAATAACATACAAGAAAAGATGGCCACAATTACAAAAATTCAGGAGCAGTAATCAAACTAGATGATGATTCTTGAAAACCCTCTCCTATTTTGTTTCCCTTTTTACCAGTTCTTCGCTTTTTTGCTTTTCGAGCTCGAGGCTTCTTTGACTCGCTCCCGTCCTGGCTCGTGGCTGACGGAGGCCTAATTGAATAAAAAGGTCGTAAAAATCAAACACCAGAGCGAACTAATAATGATAATACTTGTGATTAATCTATGCAAAGAAAACAATCAAACAACTTTTCCTTTTTAACATTTTTCAACCAAGGAAAAGAAGCTAACGTGAGTGACAATTAAAGAAACTGCTTACACTCATTTCAAGCGTAAATTTCTAAAAGGGGTCCTGAGAAGTAAATAGGGATAATGGGTGGAATTATTGAGTAAAATAGAGAAAAATTAGTAACATACTTGGTCAATCCTAATTATTGATGCTCCTGATTATATTATATTCATAAAAACCAACTATAAGCTATTTCAAAATCCTGGTTACCAAACATTTTATAGTTTTCAATACTAATTCTAAGTAAATTTGAATTTGACTACTGGAAAAATCGGTCGCACGATATTAACACAGAGAGTTTGTCATGACCTACAGGAATGAGACTAGTTGGATAAACATGACCAGGGAATTCCTCCAAAGTTGCAACCATTTTACTTTGCCTATTAGGCTTGGTGAAATTATAGGCAAAGATCGCATATATAGGCAAAGATCGCGTTATATGGGTTTGTGCTACCAGCAATCGAGTTAATGTACAAAAAGGCGAAACAGCCGATCAATTATTCTCTGGTCATGGAGATGCAGCTGGTCATGTCATTCTTTGCAACTGCTGTATGCACAATAGGAATGCTTGTGAACCACGACTTCACGGTTTCTTTCTATCTCAATATGAATAGTATTTGAAGAGTTTTTGATATCTTGCTTAAGCCTAATGGTGCATATAATTATATGCTATTTTACTCTTTGGTTCGCATGATGATATTGCAGGCAATTCCAAGAGAGGCAAGGGATTTTGAGCTCGGCAAAGCTATTTATTATTTGACGCTCACAGTTAATATTTCTCTCCTTTGGCAATTTTTCTTCTTGGGAGCAACTGGAGTGATTTTCTGTGCCTCGTCATTGCTCTCTGGCATTATAATTGCTACGCTGCTACCACTGACAGAGTCCTTGGCAGTGTTGTTCTTCCACGAGAGATTCCATGTTGAGAAAGTGATTTCTCTCACTCTGTCTCTTTGGGGTTTCCTCAACTACTTCTATGGGGAGTTCCAAGATGTTAAGAAAAAGAAGCAGCAAAAGCAGGCTGCAAATCTAGAGTTGTCTTAGTGACATTGCTCATTATGGAAAACTACGTACCCTCGCTTAGTCTTGTAGGTTGTTCATAGCTAATGCTTTGTCCATATTAGTTTAATTGTGTAGTCAAAGCTTGTTCATATGATTTCTGCTCTTTAACTCTAAGCTTGTAATCTTCTTTCTTTTCTCTTACAAAAGATGAATGCTCCCATTTAAATTATATAAGATTTTGGGATTTGACTGTTCTTTGCTTGATATCCCTTGCATGGCAAAAAAGCCAAAGACTAAAGTATCATAATAGTTCAGAATCTTAAAATTGTGGTTATTATTACTATAATTGACAATATCTTATATTTAGCTGCTACATTTAGGTTGTTTTTCTTGACTCGTTTATGCTGGTGGGGGAAAAGAGAATTGACAATAAAAAGAATATATATTCAATCTTTTTCGTATATTTTTTTAACTATTTGTTATTAAAAACGGTAAGGATATAAAATTTAATCTCGACCTTATATGAAGTAGGTTTGTATGGACTGTTGGAGATTATATGACGAGAGCAAGAGCTCAAAAAATGGCTGAAATTATTTAAACATCGAGGAGATATAATTAACATGACCATATAATTAGTAATAAATGTTTACTCATTGGCCAAAGATTTGATGTAAGTTTAGTGATTAATTAAGCTAAATAAAGGGCGTCCTTGATTTGAGCTATAAAGAATTAGTCAGGATGGCCGAGTGGTCTAAGGCGCCAGACTCAAGTTCTGGTCCTCGTGAGAGGGCGTGGGTTCAAATCCCACTTCTGACATTATCGTTTTATCCAAACCAGTCCTTAACCCTTTCCATTTTTAATTTAATTTTTTTTATAAAAAAAATAAATTCCAAACAATTTATTTTTCTTCACGCACAGGGCTGAAATGAAGAGAACCAAAGAGCTCTGAACGAACACCTAAAATGGCAGCTCGTTCCATCTTCCTCACTCTCAATCGGTATGCACCTAATTCTCTTTCTATACATACATACATATAAATTTATATAGATATAGATATATATATGCTGTTTTTTACTGTGTTGATTCAAGGTTTAATCTTTCTTTGTATGATAAATACCTAGAAATTGGAGGAGAGAGAAAATCATATTGAGACCCTTTTCATCCCCTGCTACGAAAACTGAAATTGTGTACGAAAAACCCCCAATTTCTGTTGAACAACAAGAATCCATTGATGATGATTTGAAAAGCAGAATATTCAGGTTGAGACTCCCCAAGCGTAGTGTCACAAATGTGCTCCAGAACTGGGTTAGCGAAGGCCATAAGATTAGCGCCTCTGACCTCCGTCAAATCTCTAAGGAACTTCGCCAGTCTCATCGCTTTAAGCATGCCCTTGAGGTCCCTTCTATTTTACTTTCATTTAACTACGTTTTACTTGTGTTTGTATATTTTCTTGCTGGGGTTCTGTTTGGATGGTGAGGAGAATGGTGGGTTAGTTTGAGTAAACGCATAATCTTTTTTATTGAAAAATACACCCAATTGATTGTATAATAATGGGTTGATCTTTATTGTCTCATTGAACTTCTTTTATCAGTATTTTGCAATTTTCTTCTTTTGGGTGATGTTTATTTGCCTAGAAAATGAAGAACAGAGTTTTATTTATTATTATTTTTTTTTGTGGGGATAGTATGCCGGGTTGATTGTTTTAAAAAAAAAAGAGTTCAGATTTATGTCAAATAGTTTCCACTATCCCTTTTCTCTCATTCAACTTATTTCATCTGTATTTTGTTAGTTCCCTGCTGCTCTGCTGTGTGGTTTGCCTAGAGAATGAAATGAAATTTAACAGACAAAAAGCTTATTTAGTCTTGAAATTTATACACTGTTGATCTTCAGAATTGGGTTTAACATTTTATCAACCAATTTGTATATGGTTTAAGGTTTTTGTATGGTTAATCTTCATTCAGAGAATAGTTTGTATGTGAAAAGATCTCTGTCAAGCTGTAAATAATGTGCGATATCCAGTAATATATAATAATTCTATATTTTCTTCTGGTTAATTGACTGGAATTTAGGGCGTAAAAACTTGTTAGCAATAGTTTACTCCAACTCCTTGTCATAAGAAGTTCTGATTACTTTGAAGGAAGTATAATTCATATAGAAAAACATAATTGGATCTAAATGCAAGTTCCTGCATCAAATTTTATTTGCCGGTACATGTCAGCTTATAAGTTTTCACTTTTCCCCATGGTGCTTACAATTATTAGCTTAAATGATTAAACATTCTGTTTTATTAATAGAACTTGATATGACATACTGGGATATGAACCTAAATATTTCTAAAAGGAGTTTATGTAAAAACAGATCATGTCTGAGGGGAGCTTCCCCTTTTTGTCTTAGAATCTTCCAGACCAATAAACTGAGATGGCAGCATGCGGATGGCATACATTTAGAGAGGTCTTACCTTCGACTTGACATTAATCTTCTCTCCAAATCACTCTTTTAGAAAGAACTCAATGTTTGACTGGAAATTTTGGGTTTCAGCCATGTACTCGTGTTCTTGGCTTAATTGTTTCTATTTGACAAAACAGGTGCTCATATCTGGGACCAGGGCCGGTCCAAACCTTGTGGGGGCCTCAAGCCAAATCTGAAATTGGGGCCTTTTTTTTCTTTTAACCATTCAATACTAAATTAAATTAATATTTATGATATTTTTTTTAATTAGAATTTCATTTTTCTTGCTCTTTTAGATACAAAATTATTGATTAAACTTGTATGATTGTACTTTTGCTACTGCTTTGTTGAGAATTTTTTTTTTGGGGTTTTTTTAATGGCCTCTAACATATATGAATTATTAAAATTTGGGGGCCTTCTCAATTTTGGGGGCCTCAAGCCATTGCTTAAGTGGCTTAACTAATGGGCCGGCAGACTGGGACCATTCTTGCTAACAAAAGATTACTCTTGATTGCTTACCTGAAGTGTTTCCTTAGGTCAACTTGAACTTGTCATGAGACGGACCTCTTTAACAAAGGCCAACCATGTGATAGTGTATACCAGATTTTATTTGCTGTTAGTATATATGCTATCTCATTTCCGTTACAAGTCATAACGTGAATGTGTATTTTGAACTACTTATGCTGATACCCCTTGTATGAAATTGGAAGAATCCATGATTTGGATTATTGAGCGACCAACTTGTTTTGATTGTTCAATCACCATGCTTCATTTTATTAGCTGGAAACCTGGAACTGAATGGAGGAATTGTTTTAGAATTGAGAATTCTGTTTATTTCAATCTTGTTATAGTTAATAAAGATTTTTTTCTTGCCATTTATTTGCGAAATACTAAAATGACACTATTCACTGATGTGTAATTACACAATTGCAGTTATCTGAGTGGATGGTTGCTCATGATGAGTTTCAGATGTCGGACTCTGACTATGCAATCCGCATCGACTTGATGACCAAAGTTTTTGGTATTGATGCTGCAGAGCGCTACTTTGAAGCTCTACCTTCCGCTGCAAAAACCAGTGAAACCTACACGGCTCTCCTCCACTCTTATGCTGTGTTAAAATTGACTGAAAAGGCTGAGGAACTTTATTGGAGAATGAAGGAGGCAAACCTGTCTTTGAGTGCCCTCACCTACAATGAGCTAATGACTTTGTTCATGTCAGTTGGGCAGGTGGAGAAGGTTTTTTCAGTTGTTGAGGACCTGAAACGCCAGAAGGTTGCGCCAGACCTGTTCACCTACAACTTGTGGGTAAGTGCACATGCTGCAGCTCTTCAAATTGATGAAGTTAGAAGGGTTCTTGATGAAATGAGTCGTGACCCTAGCTCTAACGAATGTTGGGTAAGATATGTTAACCTTGCATACATGTATCTCTACTCAGGCGACCTTGTGAATTCAGATGTCAACTCTCTTGTTGAAAGTGAGAAAGGAATCACACAAAGAGAATGGATAACATATGACTTTCTTATAATTCTATATGGAGGCTTAGGAAACAAGGATAAATTAGATCAGATTTGGAAATCTTTGAGAATGACCGAGCAAAAAATGACAAGTAGAAATTATCTATGTATATTTTCTTCATATCTGATGCTCGGGCATTTGAAAGAGGTAGAAGAAGTGATTGATCAATGGAAGCAGTCTGCAACCACATAATTTGATGTTTTCACCTGTAGTAGGCTTTCAAAAGCATTTGCAGAAGTTGGATTGAAGGAAAAGGCGTATGCTCTTGACTGAATCTTGTTAAAGATCTAATTTGTCTGTCACTTTTTAGATAATAAATTTTCCAAGGACGATAATTCTGTTCGTAGAAGCTACTGTTTTTTTTGGTTTTTTTTTTGTTGTTATGTCTTCTTTTTAAAGTTTGCAACAATGTGACTGGTCTAAAAATAATGTTCCCTTCGGGATTTTTTTATTTTTTATTTTTCATGCATTCTTGCAATACTACAGTTGTGTGTGCATGTGATCGTACAATTCTGATCTTGCAGATGACGAGTTTGGTAACAAATGGTAATGAAAATAAGTATAAAGATTATTCTTTTTGTTCCCCAAAGCGAGTTCGCCACCAACTGTAGCGGCGCCATGGGCTAAAATTTGTCCCTTTTTTATGCATTTATCCCGCTGAACCTGGGGTTTTTTCTACTAATATTTTACCCAATTTTTGTTTATACCCAGAGAAGAATCATGCCACATTTTGCCCATTAAAATGTTTATCTTGTGGGCCATTGCGATGCGGTTGTGAATGATGATGACTTGATGCTACTTTCTTCTTTGGATTTACATCCTGAATCTACTTAAATAATGTTACCAAAAGTAGGACTGATCATTCGGTTATAACCGAACCGAATAAGCTATTCGGTTATAACCGAATACCGAAATAATCAAAATTGCACTATCCGAAATACTAACCGAATTTGACAAAAACCGAATTACCGAATTGTAAATTCGGGTATTTCGGATAATAACCGAACCTGTGCAGCTGTGCTTCCATGCTATTTTTTATCAATCAAAAAAAGAACCATTTAAAATTGGCAATACTAGACAATTCATAAGTCATAACCTTGAGTCCTTAACTGTCCTTAACAAAGTTTAATGGTTTAAAATTAACAATACATAATCCAAATTAGAATTAAAATTATAATCTAATTATAATCTAGCAACATGCAGTACTGCAGCAGCATTGTAGGCTTTGCAGCAGCCAGCGGCCCAGCAGTGCAACAGCAAGTCAGCAGCAACAAGCCAACAACATCAACATAAACATGCAAGTCACTAAGTCATAAGCAACAACAGCAACACAAGCAATGAAGCAAAATGAAGTAGTGAATCATCCAGTGCTTCCTTCAAGGACTTCATCTATAACTGCATAAATAAACACTCATTCTTTAATCCTTTTAACTGTACATATTACTTTCAGGGGGAAACAACAAGAAACTACAAATACATTACTTGTATATTTATCAATTTGTAAAATCAACCATTAATAGATCCACAGATTAAACATCATGTGATTTTGGTGCCTAGCATCCATTTGGTACTATTCAATCTTAACATTACTCATTTCAATATAAAGAATAAAGACATCAACAGTATAGCAATCATATAATGGTAAAAAGATGTTACTGCAAGTTTTCTACTGAAACTAGAAATCGAACTAAACATGCAAATAAATCTATGCCAACTAATGTCTGCAACAAATGATTAATGATAGGAATTAAACCAAAATATGAAGGGAAGCTGCAAGAGTTCCCTACCAAAGACTATGAAATTCATGAATCTGAAATTAGTTTACAATGTACCAATCAATTAACTATCTTATGGAGGTCTTGCCAAGCCCTTTTGAAGAAAAGACAGAACTAGTCATTAATTCTCTATCAAGCACAGCCAAATAGCTAGTGCTAGTGGGATCCCACAAAAAGCCTGCAGGTATTATGATTAATAATTCTCCCACTTGCTTCTAAAATTAATGGGGCCATGAAAAGTACTTGAATTATTGGGGACTTACCAGTGTCACTCAGTCCTAACCTCTATATCTCCATCTTTATAAACTTGCAGCAAATTAAACCATGGTCATCATGAAAGCTTATAGCCAATCACATTCATGGGCCAAGCCAGAATTTATTAGAACTAAATTTAGTTGACTGTAGAGAAGAATGCATGTGCCACGTGCAGATTGCACGGAGAGAACAAGAGAATGTAAGATATGGCTAGTATATATCCTGATGTAAGTTCATTGATGTGTAAATGCTGGATGCATAAATAGAACTTCTAGTACTAAACTCCATTAACAGCTGTTCATTTCATTACACAATCATTCAACTCCAAGAATAGAAAGATCACAAATAGGCCAGTACATCAGAGTAACTCTTTAAATCATGGATTTAAACAAAAAGTGGGCAAACAATACATGGTGGCTTCACAAGAATAAATAATAATTATACACACTAACACACAAATCAGAGTTTAGACTTTAGAAACTAATTCCAACAGTTTCTCAAAATTAAAAATTGAATTGCAATGATGAATTGAGAGACGAAATTACCTCATTAATCAAGTTGAGTCACGGACACATTGGCATCATTAGTAGCAAGGCTCAACTTGGACATTGCTGAAAATTGAAAAATATAATTAAAACACATTATTTTTATAAATTATTTTATTAGATCAATAAAATAAACAAAAACAATAATTATTACCACATTCAAATTTATCGACAAAGTCGATATCTTCCTCCACATCAATACAATTCTTCATTTTAATCCAATCTTGAGAACATATGAGAGCCTCCACCATATTAGGAGACAATGAACTCCTAAATGCATCAAGAATGCGTCCCCCCGTGCTAAATGCGGACTCCGAAGCAACGGTAGAAATGGGAATAGCCAACACATCACGGGCAATACGTGCAAGGATAGGGAATCTTGCACTATTAACTTTCCACCACCCCAAAATATCGAAAATCTCATCGCCTTCTTCCACATCTTCACTTAAATACTTGTCCAATTCCGATTTGTCTCCAAGTATAACTCCGGTCCGACGCTTTTTGAACTCTTCTATAATTCTATTTGTATTTTGGGATTCAATTGCATTAGAACCTTGGGATGACATGTTATTTAAACTTGATTTTCCACTTTCTTGAGTTGAATACTTTTTTTTGTACTTATTAAACAAATCTTCCATTGCTCTCTTCACACCATCGGCAATCTCCGTCCCTGTGGCCTTATTACTTGATTGATATTCTAAATCTCTATCTTCATTATCAATATCAAAATGAAGATCTACTTCCAAACCCTCCAACTGATTTTCAACTTCAATTTCACCATTTCCATACATTCTTTCTAAACCAAATTGAACAAAACTCAACTTATACCGAGGATCAAGCACAACGGGAATATACAACAACATATTCATCTTTGTAACATTTCCCCAATACTTATCATATTTTCTTTTCATTGCCTTGGCCATTTTTTGCAATTCTCTATCATTGCTTCTTTCCCAGTCACTCAAAATAATATAAGTGTCACATATTTCAAGAAATGCATTATTTGATGTGACATAAGATGAGCCCGAAATACGCACAGTTAGATTATAAAAATGTTCTAAGAATCCAACAAACAATTTTAGCCCCTATTTCCAATCCGAGTCCCGTTGGAATATTTTTTTTCCCCCCATCTCTTTTTCAAAGCCACGATCTTCAAACCCAAATCGATCAAAAGCTTCTTTGTATTTTAAGGCCGAACTTAACATTAAGTAAGTAGAGTTCCATCTAGTTGGGCAATCTAGACTTAAGGCCTTTCTTATTTTCAAGGACCACAATACTCAATACAGTCCTTAAATGACTTGACCCTAGCCGGGGATTGTTTTTGCATACTTCACTGCATGCCTAACTGTCTCAACAGATTTCTCAATCAACTTCAACCCATCATTCACAAACAAGATTAATAATGTGAGCTATACATCTCATGTGAATGAACTTACCACCTAAAACATTGGTTTTCCAAGATGTACATCTATCTCTCAAGTAAACCGCCGCAGTATCATTTGAGCTAGCATTATCTACAGTGAGTGTCATAACTTTAGAAAGTCCCCACTCTTTTAGACAAGACTCAACCATTTCCCCAATGTCCTTCCCCTTATGACTTGTGATGGTTCGAAAATTCAAGATTTTCTTATGCAATTTCCAATTTTCATCAATAAAATGCGCGGTAACACACATATAATTCAAGCGTTGATTAGAAGTCCAAGAATCAGTTGTGAGGCAAACACGTTCACAATTTTTTCTAAGGAATGTTTTCAACTTAATCTTCTCATTATCATATAAACGAATACAATCTCTAGCAAATGTAAAACGTGAATGCAATTGAAACCTAGGACAAGCAACTTGCATAAGTCATTTAAAACCCTCCTTCTCAACATGTTTGAAAGGAAGTTCATCTACAATGAGATGGTAAACCACAGCTGTCCTAACAGCTTCTTGGTCAAACCTCCAAGCAGTGAGTGTACCCTCACACGTCTCTCCCTCCCCCTCACCCTCTTTAATCCCTACAAGTTGGGGTTGAGCTGTATCCATGTTGGTAGGATTTTTTTTACAAGTTCTAAAATGATTTCTTAAAGAAGTCGTGCCATTTGAAGATGAATCAACAGCTAATTCTTTTCCACAATAAGTACACTTACCTTTGATGACATTACCATCCTTATCTTTAACTGGGATGAAGTGCCCCTCAGTCCACACCTTAGATCTAGGTGTCATCCTCTTTCTTTGTATCTTTACACTTTCTGACTGTCCCGTTGTCTTTGTACTTGTCGTGGTTTCCTTTGACACAGGCTCTATATTGGTAGGAATACTGCCACCTGACTCTTTCCCATGTCCAATTGCATCAAGGTCATCAAGGCTAGGCTCGTCTATATCATCCACCATTTGCAAATCATTTATAACACTTCTTGACATCATCTGAAAATGTCAAACAAATCAAATTAGATTAATGAAGAAAATTAGATTAATCAAAAACCACCACGCAGCTAATTGGACACCTAAACATTGAGGCAATTTCAGTTTTTCACAAATCATAAATTCCAAACAAACTCATTCAACCACTATTTGCAAAGGATAAGTACTATATAACATGATAAATTTAAGGTTTATAAATTAGCACCTCAGATTTATAAATGAATTCTCTTTTCATTCTAAAATAGATGCTCAATTGACTTTAATATAAGTTAATTTACCAAATTTTAAATTTTAAATTGTGATATAGAAATTAAAAAAATATACGGTAATAGTTTTAAATTTTAAGATTTTGTTAATTAATTGGTGACTAGAAGGGAAAACTAAGTAAAATTACTCCATGTATGTCTTGAACACATCTTGTTCATGCACTGTTACACTTTATCCCATAACTGACTTCCATTATCCTTTGTTGTTACACTTTCTTGTTCATGCACTGGTTAAAAGATAATCAAACATGGATAACACATAATTTCAAACAAAAATATAAGCCTTAATTTTTAATTCCCCAGCAACCAAAATGCAATGGATCTGACCCAATAAGAAAAAGCAAAGAAATTTGAGTAAACAAAGTAAAAGAACATCAAAATTCTTGACCCACCCTGTTGTTCAATGAATCATCCCAAAGATATATCTTGTTTTTAGTTTATTAAACAGATTATATTCATATTCTGGTACCCCAACAACAAAAAAGCTAACACTTTCAAATCATTGTTTTTTGTTTTTTTTTTCTTTTTGTCTTTTATAAGTCACTTATTAAGGAAATTGGTAGGGAAAATTAAACGAGAACAAAGCTAAGGGGCACACTTCAGCAACCAAACATAGAAACTATCCCATACAATATAAACATCAAAGAATAGTACTCTTACATGAGTCACATCAGTACAAGTTACCTACAAGAACTCTGTAGATGAAGTCAACTTTACCTCCTATCAACAATTTAACAATTTCTCACTAATAAAATTTTATAAAAAATAAAATAAAATAAAAATAAGTAAGGCATTAGCTGAAAGATACACTAACAATTAATTAAAGTATTTGCCTATTACCCAATACCCAAAAGAAGAAATCCATGATACTTTAAGCTTTATCAATCAACGCTTGGAAAGATATCATTCTATATATACACGAACTTAAAATAATCAAATTTATTCAGCAAGATGTTCCCAAAAAGCAGTTCTTAAAGGCCTGCAATTCATTCAGTTTACCTGAAGTCGGAAGACTCGCAACTCGGAAGAGAGGCGAGCCGTCAAGGTTGAAGAATGAAGAACAGAGTTGCCGATTCGCACTTCGCAGGGAGAGAGGGCGAGGCGCGGAGCTGCGAAGGGTGAGACGGTGAGACAGTGAGAGGCGGAGGCCGGAAGGAGAGAGACGGTGAGACAGTGAGATGACTGAGATCGACTGGTTGTGGTTGTCGGTCGGCAAAAGCGAGGGAGGAACTGAGATATGGGAGGGACTTGGCTTTGGGAATAGAAATTAGGGTAAGAGTCGTAAGACCGTAAGAGTAGACTGTAGAGTGAGAAGCCTAAAACAATTAGTAAATTACAAAATTATTATTATTTAACTATTAGAGTTCGGTTATTCGGGTACCCGAATAACCTATTTTTGAAAACCGAATCCGAAACCGAATACCGATCAATAAATCGGATATAACCGAAATAGAAAAAAAAACCGAAAAACCGAAATAATTCGGTTAAAAAATTTCGGTTGTGTTCGGTAATTCGATTTTATCCGTTTTTTGCTCACTCCTAACCAAAAGAAAGAAAAGAGTATACAATAATACCATCGTTACCTACCTGAGATATTGCTTGCAGTTGCAGGGGTGAAAAATCCATTGTATTAACTTTAATCAAATGAATTCATCTCAATTTTGAAATTTATGATTTCATAAATTAACTAAAATAAAAATGAAAGTACAATAATATACAAGAAAAGATGGCCACAATTACAAGTTTCACCGGGGGCGCAACATTTGGTCTTTTGTAGAAATCCTGTATCTTGAACAAATGAGCCTTAACTCACTGGTAAATCAGTCGCATGATATTATATAACACAGGGTTTGTCATGACCTACAGGAATGAGACTAGTTGGATAAACACGACCGGGGAATTCCTCCACCATTTTACTTTGCCTATTAGGCTTGGTGAAATCATAGGCAAAGAACACATATATAATGAGCACAACTTTGAAATTTTCTAACTACTCCGACCCCATACATGAATCATGATCCCATCCATAAATGCTAGTTGTCAGCACAAAAGGGGCCAACTCCTGTGGAGTGAAGAAGAGTCCATGAATTTCTTAAGGTATCGTATAAGAGCAAGTCATTCGTGCTCGAACTATACACGAGAATATAATCTTCTTGCCATCCTCTAAAACTGCACGCATGCCAGGCCATTTGCAATCATCTGATTCTGCATGCAATGCATTAGTACACCCCTCTCCCACAGGCTGCCATTTCTGGTTGTTTGTGTACTGCCTAGCTCCTTCCTTGTCTCCTCATGTTTATGTAATGCCTCCTCTAGCTCAAGTTCAGCATGCAGCAGCAAATATAGAGCTGGCCAATTGCTTTCGTTGTTTCGCTAGAGGATGGGTCGCCGGTCGAACTCTGCTAGGGTCGGAGTTTTTGTGTTTGATCTCATTTGGCAGGCTTGACAAATGATCCCCTTCATCTTCTGCTCCCACTGGCCACTCATGAAGCAAGCGCAGATTGAAATTACCCATATATGTATACAGGCGAACTAAAAACAAACCGGCTATAGCGACGGTTTTGTCTGTCGCTATAGCATAAAAAACCGATGAACCGGATATAGCGACGGATTGTCCGTCGCTATAGCCGGTTTGTCAATTTTTATGTTATAGCGACGGACAAACCGTCGCTATAGCCGGTTCGTTTTTGGTTCCCTCCCAACAGTTCGCTGGAGAAAGTTTTCGTGTGTATGTGTGTATATATATATATATAGGATCAGGAGCAGACCGGTCTTTAGCGACGGTTTATTTTATAAAAAAACTGTCACCTATTATATAGGCGACGGAAAAACCGTCGCTAAAGACTAGTCTGCTAGCAGACCGATCTGCTTCTGATCCGGCCTGTATGTATAGCATGAAAACTTACATTTTTTAATTGGTATGAAAAATACCATGGTAAATGTAATATTTTAACAAAAAATAAATGGACTAAAGAAGATAAGTCAAAAGTCTTATCTAGTCATCCCCCACTTGAAACAGTCATAGTATCAGTAAAAAATACTTCTGTTGTTGTAAGTCCTTTTAAAATTTCAGACGACAATAAAGATGAAAAGAAAATTATTGAACAAAACAATTTTACTAACCAGTGCCTAGCAACTATAGGTAAACAGTTAGACAAGATTAAAGAAAAATTTGAAGAATTTATTCAAAATCCAAATAGTAAAATCGAACAACCTTGGCTTAAACTTCCAGAAAACAAGCAAGGTTTAGGTTTACCTAATAAAGATGATCTAGTCACCAAACAGTTAGATAAAATGTTTAAAAAATTACAAGAAAGAGGCGAACCCAGCAATCTTGCAACTATTGATCAAGTTAGTAATGATAGTAACTCCGGGTCAAACTCTGACTCAGATTCTGATTCAACTACGAATAGTAATCAAACTATCATAGATCAGTTAAATAAATTAACTTTTAATCATGCAAGTATTACAAGAAATTGGTATACTAGACCTACTCCTCTAGATCTACAATTTGAAGAGAGAAATCTAGATAATCAAGTTTTTATATCTTCTAATAAAATTTATGAATGAAATATTGATGGGTTTAGTGAACAAGAAATACTAAACAAATTGAATCATATGTCCATGGTAGCTAACAGTTATATTACTAATTATAGCAATCTAGCTCAATCTGATATAGTTGAATTACTAGTGAGCGGTTTCACTCGTATTCTTAGGTTTTGGTGGGAAAAATACCTTACCGAAGAAACTAGATTAGCTATTATTCATGCTATACAGCGTGATGATGAAGGCAACCCTATATTCAATGAAGAAATAGGAGTTGGGCCACCAGATGGAGTAAATACTTTAATATTCACTATAATGAAACATTTTATTGGTACTCCTACTAATATTACTGAAAGAATTCATGATCAGCTTAGTAATCTTACTTGTCCCACTCTAAGTGATTTTAGGTGGTACAAAGATGTTTTTACTTCTCGAGTCATGATGAGAAATGATAGTAATAAACCATTTTGGAAAGAGAAATTCGTTAATGATTTACCTAATTTATTTGCTCATAAAGTCAGAGAAGAACTTATTAAAGATTTAGGTTTCATTGATTATGATAATTTAACCTATGTTGATATAATAAGCCAAATTCAAAAATTAGGTCTAAAGATGTATATTGATTTTAAACTCAGTAAACAAGCTAGTAAAGACAAGAAAAAAACTAAATATGAGTTAGGAACCTTTTGTGAACAATATGGTTTACCTCCTGTAGCTCCCTCTAGGAGAAAACACAGTCATAAACATGATTTTCACAAAAGTCATAAAAAAACATAAACATAAACGTCGTTATAGTCAATCAAAAGATAACAAAGATAGCTATTACAGTAAACCAAAATCTTCTAGAAAAAACATTCTCATAAAAACAAACTATGACAAAAGCAAAGTAATTTGTCACAATTGTGGCCAGAAAGGTCATTACAAAAATGATTGCAAAATAAAACAAAAATTAAGTCAGCTAAAAATATCTAGTGAAGATTCTGAACAAATTTTAAAATTATTAAGGCTAGAAAATAACTTCAGTATTGAAGATTATATTGATATTCCTTATGATTCTACTAGTACTCCTAATAGTAAATCTGATAGTGATTCTGATGAGGTCACTCTGTGTACAAACGATTGTACAAACAGTTGTTGTGTTAAAAGACTAAATATATTAACTAAAGATGATAAAGAACAATCTTTGTTAATAGATTTGATCAGTAAAATCACAGATCCACAGTTAAAAACTCAATATATGTCTCAGTTAAAACAATTATTAACAAAAGACACTAGTGAAAAAGATAAGCTAAAAAAGAGTAAAGAAAAACCTATCTTTAGTCTAAATAAAACTCTTGATAGATTTAAACTCCCAGTTAAAGAAGTTACTTTACCAAAGTTGAATCAATAAGTTAATATTCTTAAGAAAGAAATTTCTAAACTTAAGTTAGAAATCCCTAAGTTAAGAGAATAAATTAATGAAATAAATAAAAATTTGAAAGATAAAGATAAAGTCCTTCAAATTAATGAATCTTCAGATGAGGAGGCTGATCAGGTCGAATCCTCTAACAAAGATGAGTTAGATTTGATTAATTTACAAGGATTTTCTCTTAAAATATTAAAAGATATAACTGTTAGCTACCATGGATAAACTTGTGCTAAGTTTTCATGCTATAAGTATTATTGCTTGTGCTAGGTTTTATCAACTATTTTATTACGTTCTTTTTTCGCGTGATTAGCACGGAAAATATGTCTATTACTCTTATTTTCTTTAGAATTGAAATCATCAGTAAGATAATCCCAATCTAATTTAAATTCTTTTGTGATAACTCTTAACTGATGACAAATAGGAGCTTCAAAATCTGTTTGAGTAGGCGATGATTGCTCATCATCTACAGATTCATTAGTTGTGTAACATGGGTGACTAGTTTAACCTTCATTTAATATATCTTTCATTTTAGCATCTTGAATTGAGATATTACTAAGAGTCTTTGTGGCCTTTCTAAAAGGAGCAACTGAAGAGGCTGAAGAACTAGTAAAATCCTCAATAATTAGAGATCTTCTGGTACGTTCAAAGTTAATTTGTACAGTACCATAAGAAAATTGCCTAACATTTTCAATATTTAATAAATTATTGGTGACTGGCCTTTAAGGAACCTCAGTAGGCAAAGTCCACTGATTTGGCATAGTAATATCCTTCCAAAGTATTGTTTTTGGAATTTGGATATTAGCATCACTAGTACTGCTTTGAATTAAAACAGTCTAACCTTTAGGGCTTTTATTAAGTGCATGGACATTTAAATTTGTTTTCATTGTTTTATAATAAATACGATAAATTAATGATATGGCTTGAGAGCCTTCCATCATTTGAGTAATTTCACCAGATGTTTTAATATTCAAAGTTAATGCTTTTAATAGGTTTTGATCACTTAAACTTAAAGTAAAATCAGGAAAACAATTGAAATGAATAGGACCATTATGCAGACTTACTCCATAATTCCTATTATACTAGGGAAATAATTAAGAAATCTTACATCACAAAGACACAAATAAATACTTGAATTAATTCCTTTAATATTCAATGGTTTTACTGCAACTTGAATTAATCCTAAATGAATAAATTGTAACCCTTTTTCGTATGTTTTTTAATAACATCAGGAGTTAAAAGACTACAAGTTTCATATTCTTTAGTAATAGCGTAAACCTTTTCAACAGTTTTAATATTGTAATCTGACTTGAAATTATTAAGAAATGTTGACTTATATATCTCTCTTGGAGATACACTTGGTATGTTCCAATTACTAAGTGCTTGACTAATATTTTCATAATTGTGTTCTTCTTGATTAACTATATCTAGGACAGGTGGTAAAGCTGACCTAGAATTGTCTGAAGAATCAGACCCAAATAACCTATTCATCTTATTAATCTGAATTCTTTACTAATTACTAAGTTCTTTCATACATACCCTCATACCTTAAGCAAACACATACCTATGAACTATTGTCGACTGCCATACACTGCCCTCACTCTGGGTCTTACACCGGCCAAAGACACGTGAACAAGGTGGTCTACAATATGTTAGGTGACTTCGGAACAAAGTAAATAGTAGAAAATCTTTGAAGAAGAAGATGAACAGTTTACTCAAATATGATTAATCAAATAACTCTTGAGAAAGCAAAACAACATGGCTCTGTTACCATTAGGGGAAGAACGGGCGGAAGGATATGAAAACTTAGCACAAGCAAAATAATCAACAATATTATTTATGAAAATAATTTTAAACAACAGTAAGCATTCAGTACTTGCAAAACAATTTTTACTAAATGATAATTTTATTGAATAACAAGAAATATGTACAAGCTTTAAATAATTTACAATTGACTCGATTTACTGAAACATTTAATAGAGGTGTAGAAAAGGTTTATTAGGTACAAGACTAAAGATTCGTCAGAGAAGGAACTCTGAGTCTTTCTACGACTTGTATTGGTTTACTAAAACCTGAGAAACTAGATGACTTAGCCTTCCTTTTATAACTCAAGGAAAAGACTATTACAATTTACTATTATATAAAGTAAATGATTACAGACACTTTACTATTTATGAACAGTACATTGAATAATGATACTTTAACTAATTGAAAGACGGATGGCCGACAATCTTTTGACGAGGCATCTGCTTTCAGCTGAGTTGGTGATGACTTTTGACTAAGTGGCTGCTTTTGAGGAATTAATGTGAATATTAGGGAGTACTGTTATGATGCCTTCACCCTCTACACTCATTAATATTAAGTCATAGATACCATTTTGATCTTCCTTCGGGCCATATACATGCATATTATATGTATATATAATCCACAGGAATTCCATGATTCCATTGTAGTCAATCACTAGTTGATAATTATTTCAGTTTGCTTCCTGTCACATCCTCTTTCGTTATACACATTTCTCTCTTTTTATGCATTTGTTTTCTATATAAGCTCATAAAAAATGAATCTTTATAACCCTGACTCACAATTTTCAAGTATTGAGTTAAAAAGAGTGTTTGTGGTATAAAAATGAGGGCAAAATGACCAATTTCCAGAGGGCATGTGGTTTTTGACTGTGGAACATATAAACTATATACATATAAACTATTGGCTTCTTCATCCTTTCGTATCATTATTTTCCTGGATATGGATTGCTTGTTTTAAACTTTTACAAGTGAGGCAAATGCTGTTTATACAATAGCAGATTAGGATTTGTACACCGTTAATTTTGTCTTTGGGGAGGGTGGGTTAGGAAATACAATGACTGTTTCTTATCTGTCTTTTCTTTATGTTTTTGTCAGGACAAGCTTTGTTGTTATTTCCCTAATTCAACCAATGGGGCTAGTTTCCAAATTGAGGTGGAGGATCTGCACATGTTCACATATAAGATATATTTTAGTAGATAATTCCCTTGTGCACCTGCTATAAACATATTTATCGTTTTGATCCTTATCCGCAACATGTACAATGCAGTTGCGCCAATACCTAAGACATTCCATCCTAGTTTCACCATAGATTTTACTTGGTTTCGTCATCTCCAAATTAGAATTTGAGTGTTGAGTCAGCAGATCAGAATCTACAGTGAAAGTAGTCTGAAGATTGGAATTTGTAAAGTGTTGACCCGAAGAACATCGTCGAAGACTGTTCCCACGATAATGTTATGAGCCCAAGATTGGTGCTTACTCAACATATTGCCAAAACAGATATGAAAACTTCGATTTAAACTTTTGTACTCATTGTACACTTTTAGAATAAAATCTGCTTCTTCGTTAGAGCACAGTATTATGTGGTTGGTAAGGAACTCCCTTTTTGTGATGACAATTTTTGGTTTTGACAACATCTTCATGAATGAACCTCATTGCACACTTAAGCTATTGTAACTTTTATTTAAAATTTTACGAATACTCGCATGCAGGTCCTTAAGATCGTTCCTAATTTGGCTTTCAATCGGCATTCTTGTTACATCAGATAAACGAGAATCAACATGCAGCAAGACTCTTGAAAACGGATCTATTGGCCATAAACCGGCATGTCTATAGCTTATTACAGAAAAAAAATTATAGTAAGTTCTAAGTGTGCTGATTCAAGCAAGTGCAAGTTAAAAACCGCCACTATCATCTCTTTTATGACAGAAACTAACTCTTTTGAAAGGATGTTTCCCCTTAAAGAGTGGCTCTTGTTATCCCACTCCCATTCACGATGACTTATGAGCCACTGATCCAAGGTGCATTCGAAAGGTGCGACTTGTAAAGAGTAATTCTGTTCAATATTGTAGGAAATAGAATGACTGTCTTATCTGTCTTTTGTTTTATGTTTTTGTGAAGCAAGCTTTGTTGTTATTTCCTAATTCTAATGGGGCTAGTTTCCAAATTGAGGTGAAGGAGTTCACATATAAGATATATTTAGCAGATGACTCGAAGGGTGTTAGAGAGTTGTGGGTGATAAAAGACAATATTGAACAGAATTACTCTTTACAAGTCACACCTTTCGAATGCACTTTGGATCAGTGGCTCATAAGTCTTCGTGAATGGGAGTGGGATAACAAGAGCCACTCTTTAAGGGGAAACACCCCTTCGAAAGAGTTAGTTTCTGTCATAAAAAAGATGATAGTGGCGGTTTTTAACTTGCACTTACATGAATCAGCACACTTAGAACTTACTATAAATTTTTTTTTTCTGTAATAAGCTATAGACAGGCCGGTTTATGGCCAATAGATCCGTTTTCAAGAGTCTTGCTGCATGTTGATTCTCGTTTATCTGATGTAACAAGAATGCCGATTGAAAGCCAAATTAGGAAGGATTTTAAGGACCTGCATGCGAATATTCATAAAATTTTAAATAACAGTTTCAATAGTTTAAGTGTGCAATGGGGTTCATTCATGAAGATGTTGTCAAAACCAAAAATTGTCATCAGAAAAAGGGAGTTCATTGTCAACCACATAATACTGTGCTCTAACGAAGGAGCAAATTTTATTCTAAAAGTGTACGATCAGTACAGAAGTTTAAGTCAAAGTTTTCATATCTGTTTTGGCAATATGTTGAGTAAGCACCAATCTTGGGCTCATAACATTATCGTGAGACAGTCTTCGACGATGTTCTTCGGGTCAACACTTTACAAATTTCAATCTTCAGACTACTCTCACTGCAGATTCTGATCTGCTGACTCAACACTAATATTTTGATTTGGAAGTGACGGAGCTAAGTAAAATCTATGATGAAATTGGGGTGGAATGCCTTAGGTATTGGCGCAATTGCATTGTACATGTTGCGGACAAGGATCAGAACGAAATATGTTTATAGCAGGTGCACAAAGGAATTATCTGCTAAATATATCTTATATGTGAACATGTGTGGATCCTCCACCTCAATTTGGAAACTAGCCCCATTGGTTGAATTAGGAAAATAACAAAGCTTGTCCTGACAAAAACATAAAAGAAAAGACAGATAAGAAACAGTCATTCTATTTCTTGCCCCACCCTCCCCAAAGACAAAACTAACGGTGTACAAATCCTAATCTGCTATTGTATAAACAGCATTTACCTCACTTGTAAAAGTTTAAAACAGGCAATCCATATTCTAGAAAATAATGAGGATACGAAAGGATAAAGAAGCCAATAGTTTATATGTATATATACATCCACAGTTAGAAACCACATGTCATCTAAAAATTAGTCATTTTACCCTCATTTCTATACCACAAACATTATTTTTAACTCAATACTTGAAAATTGTGAGTCAGGGTTATAAAGATTCATTTTTTATGAGCTTATACAGAAAACAAATGCATAAAAAGAGAGAGAAATGTGTATAACGAAAGAGGATGTGACAGGAAGCAAACTGAAATAATTATCAACTAGTGATTGACTACAATGGAATCATGGAATTCCTGTGGAGTATATATACATATAATATGCATGTATATGACCCAGCGGAAGATCAAAATGGTATCTATGACTTAATATTCTGAACGAGTGTAAAGAGTTAAGGCATCATAACAGTACTCCTTAGTATTCACATTAATTCCGGGTAATCGAGAACTACGCCACAATATCTGTGTAAAACGTCACTGACAGCCGCAGAGAGTTCATGCCTAGTAGATGGAGCGATGGTAGAAGCAAGAAGCGGTCAACAGCTATTAGTGTTCAGCTAGGAAGCATTTCTACGTGTATTGGATAAGAGTGCACAAAAAAACATTAAATACTTTGGCTTGTTTCCAAGGTGTTCAAAAGAGGGAGGAGTCTTTTTGTTTTTGGATTTCTGCACTACCCTTTTTCCTTTTAATATGTTTTCCTTTCACTCCATATTTTCATCTGTTCTTATTTTCATTCATTTGGTTTTTGATTTGCTTTTGTTTTTTCACTGATCCACATCAAAATTCAGTAGAATGATGTAATCTTCAAATTAAGCATAATCATCATAAAAAGAAATCCAATTTATAACTACGCATCAATGTTTTACCTGATATGGTTCCTTGATCTCCTCAACAAGCTCCTCTTTGGCAGTACAGGGTACCACTTCAACAAGCCTTTCGAAGTATGGGGTACCACCTCAACTATGAACTCTGGCGATTCCATAAAAAAAAGGAAATTCTAGAAGCTTATTTAGCTTCTCCCTAAAGGCAAAATCTGCATAAAGAGGAAGAAAAGATAAAGAGAGAGAGAGAGCAGAACTATGAAAAAAAAATCACAATTACTAAGAAAAGAAAACGGGAGAGACCCATATATGAGAATAGTTTTAAAATGGTAGTGTGCCACACAGATATTGGCCTTATTTATGATCTTCCAGGACTTTGCATTCTTCTTTCTGAATACTAATGCAGATGTTTGGAATACATATTTGATTTTCTGAATACTACTATGCATGCAGATGCTTACAATACATATTTGATTTTAGTAATATTTTCGCCACTGCAATGTTATGTTTTAAGAATTCTGCAGGAATTCATTTCAGCAAGTGGCAATTACAACTATATTCAGCACGTGAAGAATAAGCAAGTGGAGCAAGTGAAGGCTAGTGACAGCTGTATTAGTAGTTAGACTGATGTCAGAAGTTAGTGGTTAGGATGATGTCAGTAGATTAGTAGTTAATTTGAATAATAATAACAACAGATTGGAGGGAAAAGTGGGTTAGGTTGTGTGAGAGGGTTTGGGCTGGGCTATATATATATATATGGAAAGGGTATCTTTTGTGTAATCTGTTTCCTGAATCTTCTTTAAGCTTGTAACATTGAAGCTTGTAACCTTTTTCTTATCAATACACTTCTTCCATTTCAGTGCATTCCATTAATTTTCCTTTATTTCTTCTTGTTCTGTCCTTCCTTTTATTCCAATTTCTGCTTGAATTCTATTAAATTCATAACAAGTGATATCAGAGCCATCCATCCTTGGCCTTCAATTTCATCGAATGGTGGCTGGAACCAGATCTAAAGAAGCTATTAGGGTTTACGCAACACTGATTCTCGCGTTCAAGAACTGATGAACAGTCATCATCATCTACAGAAAACAGTGGAAGATTTTGGGGACAAATTTGGTCATCTACAAAGTACCATGGAAATGATGATGGATGGGTTTCAACGAACAGTAAAAGGTAAGGGTTCTGCCTCTACATCTGGATTACATGAATTGATTCCTGATTCTCCTAACCATGATGGGGTTCATTTAGATAGGAATCAGAACAATAATTTGGGTACTCGTACTAGAGGGTATAACCCTAAATTTGATTTCCCTGTCTTTAATGGGCTAGACATTAAGAATTGGCTGATGAGGTGTTAGTATTTTTTCCAATTCTACCCTATGAATGATAACCAAAAATTGAAAAGTGTGGCCTTAAATTAAGAAGGTGAGGTTGGCACTTGGTTCTTAGCTTACTACAAATCCAATTCTGGGATTTCTTGGACACAATTTATGGAAGATGTTCAAGGGCGGATCTAGAAATTATTTTTAGCTATGGCAACATATAATAAGAAATATATAGTTTTGAGTGAGACTAAAATATAACACATGTATGTGTCTCTTAAAAACAATGATTACGTAATATATAAAATAAGATAATGTTGTTCACAAAAATATAAATCTTTTCAACGTAAGCCAGCAAACAATATTAAGCTCATAAACAAGTAATTTGTGACTAGCAAGTGAACTTATAAGATATTAAAACAAAAAATACTGCAACGTCTTAAACATCCATAAATGTCCATATAGGTACAAGTTTGAGTTTCAACTTTCTAGTATCCAAGGCCATACATATAATTGAATAGTTTTTAAATCAGAAAAAAAAAAAAAAAAAAGAGCTAGTATTTTGTTATCTCCAGTTTCAAAACTTAAGATCAATTTTGATTTTCCAAAGACAATGAGAATATTTCAAATTCAAAATTGACATGATTCATTGACATTTAAAAATAATAATAAGAATAGTTTACAACATTTATATTACTATTGTCTTAAAGTAAATACTTGCATATTTATTAGTTATGAATTTGAAAATGTCTCAAATTAACTTCAAAAAATCAAAATACTTCTATATTTAAATGGAGGGGAGTATTTTTTTTTATTATTATTATTATTATTATTATTATTATTATTATGTTGCAAGTTAACAGATGTACTAAGACTTACAAATTGATGAAAATAGCTCCAATTTTATGATACTTATTTTCTGGTCTTTAGGTGAATAAGACCATAAAGAATAATTGTCATAAACAGG
Source organism: Aralia elata (assembly GCA_034770075.1). Classification (NCBI taxonomy): domain Eukaryota; kingdom Viridiplantae; phylum Streptophyta; class Magnoliopsida; order Apiales; family Araliaceae; genus Aralia; species Aralia elata. The sequence continues at coordinate 1,508,188 of CM068388.1, read as the reverse complement.
TTTACAGTATGTACACTATATAAACAAAAATTCCCTAAAACTCCAGCAATTGCCATAGCTGGATCTACTCTGAATCCGCTCCTGAAGATGTTGAAATTCGTTTTGGCGATTCTTCTTTGCCCCCCATATATCATAACATGTAAACATGCAATTAAGTAACCAGTATAGAAAGACGCATACCTGTGAGATATGGTTGGTTAAAATTACTAAGCCAATTTTGTCCATACTCAACACACTCACACTCCTGGAGGAGATTACAAAAATTCTCCTAATGATTGCGATAACCAATTCCTCCTGTCCCATGTCCTTATAGGCATTGAGAAGTGCCTTTCTGGCAAAATTGGGTTTTTCGCCAAAAAAGTGATCTTAAGCCTCATCGAGGCACCTCTCACAACTGGGTAGGGCAGGGCAACTGCAACAGGAGGAATTGTCGGTTATCGCAATCATTAGAGAATTTTTGTAATCTACGCACGCAGGCGGAGTTCACACAGATTTCTTGGTCCTTGTCTAGGGTTTTGCCCACTGCTTTCAATTGTTCGATCTTAATCATGTGTTGCGATTTCTTTCGAAGGAACAGGAGGCGTTTATGGTTCTCGTCGGGGGAAAGAAAGGGAAATGAGAGACGAGAAGATAGATAGAGCAGGACGGTGGCGCGGCTTGAATGGGCGCCAGATGTAAAGTTTTTAGGCGGCGACTTTAGGGTTTGCAGTAGCGTACTTCGTCGGATACTCCCTTTGTTCTCTTCCTTCTCTCTTCCCCTCTCCCTTGCTGCCCTCTTCCTTATCTCCTTTCTCTTCTCCTTAGACTTTATATTCCGTTTGTTCTCACCATGGTTAGTCCCTCTCACCTCTCAAATGGCAACTCTATTAGCTCTAGTTCTAGAGATATGTTTGCTGAGTTTGGTGTTACCCCACCCACTTCGGGCCTGTTCGGGAATGACTTATTTTAAAATGACTTATAAGTTAAAATATAAGTTGACTTATAAGTTGTTTTAAGTTGTGACTTATAAGTAAAAGCGTTCGGCTGAAAATGACTTACAAGTCACAAATTAAGTTAAAACAAGTTATGAAAGTGTTCGGCTGATAATGACTTATAAGTCATTTTTAAATGTAAAGATTACTAAAAAGGATATTATAAAAAGATACATTAATTAAGTTAAAACAAGTTATGAATAGTTGTTCATCCATTTGTGCTAGAATATGATTCATATCCATTTCTAAGATCACAACAGTAACAACTAAACAAGTCAAAACTTGAACCAACTTTTACTCATTCCCATGACGAGACCTGTAAATTATAAATCATATTTATATAAAAAAACCTGAAATTTATAAGAATTATTTATAAAAAGAATGGATAATTATTCTATAACAGAAAGAGAGAATGTTTACCAATCAATCAATAGTTATTGAAGAATTGTGAACTCATTTGAACAATTAACTCTTCATATGTATACAAGGCATAACTTATTCAGATATTTATAGGCTATGTAGATTCGATGAGATATACTAGTTTGCGGCTTAACTTGTGTTAACCTGTCTAAGCTACTTGATAAAATTAGACAATGACTCTCAAAGAACTGAACCTTGTTAGTTCAAATATAATTCTCAATTGCACCAATACTTTATCTAATCTTTGATATATAATAAACTTATAGATACTGTGTACCATCCAAACTAGAAAATACATAAATAAGAAACTAATGGACAATCAATCTTGGTTATTTTGAAAATAAGATATTACCATTTGCTTCTGGAAAAATGAAGATAATCAATATGTTAAATTCACCACTCTCATGTTAAATTATCCCCAATTCAATTTTCACTAACACAACAACATGGCAATAAACCCTTCTTTACTAAACTTAAAGCTTTCCAGTGAGAATAACAATTACAAGGGCTGCTAAACAAGAGGTACCCTAATTATGAATATTGTCTATATAACAATCCATAACCTAACACTGACCATATTAACTTTTCAGAAATTAAAGGTTTGGAACAGTGAACTTACGGTTTCAGCTCAATATCAATCATAATTACCTAAAAAAAAAATCCCAACTTCCACATTCAAAGAATCAAAGGCTAATCAAAACCAAATGTAAATCTAAAACTGAAGAGTAAAATATGATCATACCCCAAGTTCAATCCCATTGTACTTATAACTACCATTACCATTCAATTCAGCACCCTCACTTTCACTCACTTCAATTACAGTCTCTCCAGTTTTAGAAGCTCTAAGTTCAAAAATAATTTTGGATGAAATTTACAAATTGCATGTAGTTCAGCAAAGATACACAATGAGTTGTACACTAACCTTAAGTGGAAGATGAAGCTGATACTTCAGAATCTCAGCAACAATCCAGCGTTTGTGCTTACTCAATGGCCTAGAGGGATCCAATCTAACCTGCAATAACATTGCAATATTTTCAATATTTCCTTTCCAACCTAAGCATTGCAATATTTTCAATATTTCCTTTCCAACTAATTTAGACCTCTCTTTTGTTTTTTAACCAAAATTTCCTGGTATGGTATTTTGTTATTAATTGAAGATGGATCAGTAGTTTTGATGTGCAGTAACATGGAGGCCTTCTTAAAATAACACATTACATAACCCGTATTTTAAAATATTTATATACAAAATACGAAGAAAATATATTTCAGTATGACACAGTGTAGAATCCAAACTGAGTTGTTGAAACAGTAGGACGAAACTATAATTATGATTTATACAGAAGAGAAAAGTGATTGAAAACATAGATAGATTAGAACACTCACCAAACTGAGCTGCTGGCTGTGATGCCGAGGCAGTTGTAGCTGATGAAACAGTTGTAGTTGATGCAGTAGTAGTGGCTGACTGTTGAAAAGAGAGATGAAGCAGCAGTTACTGCCGAACTAAAAAGCACGTAAGTAGCAGTGTGTATGTGTGTGAAGAGAAAGCCTCCACACTCCACATTTACAACCCCAGCATTAAGAACAAAAAACCAAAAATACCTTAATTTTGAAAATTCACAGACCCAATCAGGTGGATTTAACATTTACAACTTACAAGCCCCAAATAGTATAACATTAACAACCATTAACAAACAAAAACTCAGATAAAGAACTAACATTTACTTTTTAGATTGACCTCTTATATAATCCTTGATTTGATTTTTCGAAATAGTTTAAAAAAAATCACATAGCTCATATATAATATGTGTCAGTTAAATTGAATTTGAACAAGAAAAAATCTTAATCAACCATGCAAACAAATGACAGTCGAAACATTAAATTTTGTCGCATACTCAACATTTTAAACACACAAATCTTGTTCCAAACAGAGTTATTGAAAATTACTAAAAATTAAGTCGCTCACATATTAAGCACAACCCAATATACAACAATTCATTCAATCAATCAACCAAACATTTGTACCACATACATTAACAACAAATGGAATTGAATCGAAACCCACATGCTCTGAAACTACAATCAAAATTAAAGAGGTAGAGAAGTATTTGGAACCACATGCCAAAGATTCAAACATAACATAATACACACATATATACATATCAAACATTTGGTCTAGGGTTTGATACCTAACAACAATCGAAGAAGTAGCAACAATTGAACGAGTAGAATGAGTAGCAGGAACAACCGCAGAGCGAAGGAGGGATAAGCCAAGAAATTGACAGATCGAGCGTAGGGAGAGAGCAGAGCAGATCGGTCTTCGATTTTAGCCGTTGGGAATGTTTATGTTGGAAGAGAAAGAGAAGGCTGTTTAGGTTAATAGGAGAGCAGAGATGTCATTTACCAAGATAAAAGAGGGGCAAAATAGACTAATCATTTGGTCAAACCGACTTATTAAAAATGAGTTATAAGTCATTTTTCAATAAGTTATAAATTGTAACTTATTTTTTTTAATTTATAAGTCATATTTTAAGTAGCAACCGAACACAAGAACAGTAACAAGACCAACTTATAAGGAGCTCCCGAACAGCCCCTTCAGCTCTCGGTCAGGAGGTTTCCTTGGTTATGCCATCTTCTTCGCAGGAAAAAAGGATGAATATAGATTCTAGTGACAGCTTACCAACTATTGGGGATGCTAGCTCTGAAGGCTCCTTTGCCCTAGAGGAAAATCAAGTCGGCCTTGGAAATGCTAATGCATCTGAGGTATTTAGTGCTGCTCTGCAGCTAATTCATACGGATAGGCTTGAGGCCTGTTGAAGAAAGAGAGAAAGAAAAATCAAGATCTAGTAAACTTCATCATAGCTAAAGGTCATTCTATGCAAGAGGTTCAAAACTTCAGATCGGGCAAGGGTATTCTTAGATCCCTCAATGATAAGACTTGGTCATACCTCCTCCTATCTCCTCTGGTGTCAAGCAATCTGAAGCGGCCCTGGAAATGGATGCTCCTCCATTAGCGAGTGGCTCTCAGTCTCCTTATCTTTTGAGACCTGGCACTTCACGTGGGCCTGACAATGATGGGGCTAGTCATGGGGTAGGACCCTCTACAAATAAGTTTTTAGAGGAAGGGGAGATGCCACATCAATCCTCACCTAATCCACCTGCAAATGGTGAAGCTGTAAATGTAATTTCAAATTCCAAAAACTTGAACTCGCTTCTATCTCATGAATCTTGCCCTCAAAATTTGAGTCTATCCTTTTTTTCCTCCTAATTACTGGATTAGACGCAATGTAAACTGTTGTTTAATTATCAGACTCCCTTCCCTATCTACCCAGTTTACAAATGCATTTTCTAAAGTAACATGCCTTCTTCGATCATTCACAATCTAACCTCATTTATTGTTCATATTTCAAATTTTCACTTATTAAATATTTTTATATACTTTACATATGTACATATATTATTACTAAAATATATATTTATATATACGTATATATATTAATTATTTAAAACTAAAATATATTTAATCAATTAAATTAATATAAAAAATTTAAATTATCTATTTAATCATTTACGAAATAAAATAATACTAAACATTTAATTAAATATTTTTTAAATTAGACAACAAATAAAAATTGAAAATAAAAAAATCTCAGTTAAAAAATAATAAAAAAAAGAACATACAAATAATTAAAAAAAAGACATATTAATTAAAATAAAAATATTATTATCATAATTTTGATAATTATTCATGAACATTTTGAGGACATCGTTGACTACATCTGTTGTGACCCTCTTGTCCGCATTTTCCACAAACTCTAACATTTCGCGAATTATCCATTTCACTTTGAATACGCTGACTCTAACTCCTATGACTGAAATGGATAATTCGCGAAATGCCAGAGTTTGTGGAAAATGCGGACAAGAGGGTCACAACAGACGTAGTCAACGATGTCCTCAAAATGTTCATGAATAATTATCAAAATTATGATAATAATGTTTTTATTTTAATTAATATGTCTTTTTTTTTAATTATTAGTATGTTCTTTTTTTTATTATTTTTTAACTAAGATTTTTTTATTTTCAATTTTTATTTGTTGTCTAATTTAAAAAATATTTAATTAAATGTTTAGTATTATTTTATTTCGTAAATGATCAAATAGATAATTTAAATATTTTATATTAATTTAATTGATTAAATATATTTTAGTTTTAAATAATTAATATATATACGTATATATAAATATATATTTTAGTAATAATATATGTACATATGAAAAGTATGTAAAAATATTTAATAAGTGAAAAATTGGAATATGAACAGTAAATGAGGTTAGATTGGGAATGATCGAAGAAGGTAGGTTACTTTGGGAAATGCATTTGTAAACTGGGTCAGATAGGGAAGGGAGTCTAATTATCACACCAAAGTTGTATAGGTATTAATTTGTTAGATTCCAATTCGTTTAATAAGTGTTTCAACCATATTAGTTTACATGTTACGTGAGTCATTGTTCTATACTCTAACTCAGCACTGAATTGGGACACAACAATCTGTTTCTTACTCTTCTATGACATCAAGTTACCTCCAACGAACACACAACACTCTGTAGTAGACCTCTTATTTATTAGAGATCCAACCCAATCAGCATCGGAGAATCCTTTAACTCTCATATGACCATGATCATGAAAGACCAATCCACGCCCTGGTGCTCCCTTAAGATACTTCAATATCCTCACAACTGCATCCCAATGTAAAAACCTAGGACAGGATAAGAATTGGTTAACAACACTAACAGAAAAACACAATGCCAGGACTAGTGACAGTGAGATAGTTAAGTTTTCCCACAAGTCGTTGATGCTTCTCTAGATTTTCCAAAATATCTCCACCTGTTGTTGTTAACTTTTGACTTGAATCCATAGAATTAAACATTTGATAGAGAATCCTAGCATTGACCGTCTTCCATGCATCATTAGAAACGTTTACTGTCGTTAAGTGATCGTCATGTTCTCTGCTAATCAGGGTCAACCTCACAATCTTCCTCCATTGAGGATAATTAGTAACGTCTTCTAATTTTTTATTAGTAAGACGAGTTGATGAAGATAATACTTCTGTAACATTTGTTGACGGTCGAGAGTCAGATGAAGATGTACCAGAATTCTAGCTCATAGTAGGCTCGGGTGCTGACGTATTGCTTGGAATATTTTGTATTAAATTTTCTCAAGCAATAAACTACGACAAAAGATCACAACTAAACAGTAACCACATACACCTAACCCAAACAAATATATACTAGTACGTCGAGCACCTCATATATCCAATCGCAAAGTAAATCCTATGCAAAGAAACATCAAAAGTCTGCTATTAAATCACCGAAAATTCCCACGACCCAAGTACTTCTCACATGCATATATAAAAGCAAAGCAGAAAACAAAACACCATAAAAAAACTCACTATTGTAGCTGGGAGTAAAAAAAAACTTCTTGTTGCAGAGGCTCAGATTTCTGGTCCAGTGAGTAGGGTCATCACTGTTCACGATAAAAATCATGGCTCTGATACCATGTAAAGTGGAGAGTTTATTCCATATATCATATATCAAGTACAAATAAGAGTTGAGCCTTTTATAGACTAAGACTCATGCTATATAAGGAAAGTAAATCAATGAGTAACACATATCACTCCACACATTACTCCTAAAATCATGTTCCTACAATCATGCTCCTGGAATTAGAATCCATAACATAGGCCAATGATACTGATTTAACTCCTAAGCCTAATCTTCTAGTCACTAAGCTCATCCTGATGGATGAAAAGGAAGGAAGATAGCTAAAGAATAAAAGGAGAAACAATGTGGAAACTGGTCAGGCTCCCAAGAAACGTAACAAGGGAGGGGGATCAAGTCCTCAAACTAATATTTATGGTATCTTATGACTAAGTTATGTACATATAATGTAAAAGGCATTAATAAGAAGGTTAAACAAACATATCTCAAAGATTTTTTGACTCGCAATTCTCTTTCTCTTATTGGTCTAGTGGAGACTAGAGTCAAAGCACCTAAAGCTTCTAATATTGCTAGGAGGTTGGTTGCCCTTTGGAATTGGGAATTCAATTACGATCACCATTCTTGAAACAACATGGGTCAAATCCCAAGTCTGAAACAAATCTCGAGCCAAATCCCAAGTCCAAGTCGAATCAAATCCATCAAAATAAGGCCTTAAACTACTAGCCCAATAGTATCTTCTTGGGTCAACTTAGCCCACCACAGGCTCACCCAAAAGGTCATGACTGAAGTTACTATTGTTAGTAACTTAATTTCTTATACATAGACAAAATTTTTCTCATATCTTCCGATATGGGACTGGGTTACAAACTCCCCCACTTTAAATTTCTGACGTCCCCGTTAGAACCGATTACACACCCGGTCTACAGATCTTTGTCACTCTAGCCATTGTGGGATAATACCAGCTAGTTTCATGTTCCCACATTCGGACCTCTCTCTATTGTGGGATAATACCACCAGCCTTCGTGTCCTCACCTCTGACAACTCGATCGGATGGCCCGATATGAACTTTTGAGAGTCGGTTCTGATACCATATGAAATAACCCAGGTCAAATTTCGAGTCTGCAACAAATCTTGGGTCAAATCCCAAGTCTGAATCGAATCAAATCCATCAAAATAAGGCCTTAAACTACTAACCCAACAGTATCTCCTTGGGTCATCTTAGCCCACTGCATGTTCACCCAAAAGCTCATGACTGAAGGTGCTATTGTTAGTAATTTAATTCCTTATATACAGACAATTTTTTTTCATATCTTCCGATGTGGGACTGGGGTGTTACAATTCTAATGGGAGAAATTGGGCTTGGCTGGGATCCACTCATCTGGGAGGTCTCTAATTTATTAAAGTCTGCTTAGATGATCCATTCTTTTGTTCAGTTGAAGGGTCATAATCTTTCTTTTTTTTCTTTTTTGTTATTTATAGATTCAATACTAGTGGTTGTTATTTCTAGAGGCGCAAAATAGATCTAGAAGGGGGGTTGAATAGATCTCTTTAAAAACTATTTTAGCTTATTAAAGAGTATTGCCAAACAGTTGATTATTGATTTAGTACAGCGGAATATAGATTTGAAAACTCCCCTTAAAGATATGTTAATATCTCAGTTCTGAGTTTAGTTCATATTGAAGTTAACTATTCATCTCATGCATTAAACACATTAAATAATTGACAGAATGTAAAACACATAAAGTAAATGGCACATGAGAGTTTAAAATTATTCGGAGACTAAATAACTCCTACTCCACTCTTCTACTTTAACAAGTAGGAAATCTACTATAAATTTAGTCACACAGACTAGGACACTCTTGCCCACTTCAAGACCAGCAAACTTGAATATTTAGTCCCTCGGACAAGGACACTTTACCCTCTTTAAGCCCAATAGACTTAGATATTTAGTCCCTCGGACAAGGATATTTTTATTCTCTTCAAGCCTAGCAGACTTGGTATTTTAGTCACTAAGACAAAGACACCCTTGCCCCAATTCGATCACTAAGACCAGGACACACTGACCCCAATTTGTGTATGTTGATGTTTATTGGAGATGTTGTTGAGATGTCGTTTGAGCTCCTTTGTCTTCAGGTACTCAGCAACTCGATATGATCATCCTTGAGATGTGGTTGAGTGTTGCAATGATGCTCGTCTTCTTCTGATACTCAACATCTTCATGTGATCATCTGTTGTACTACTAAGCTTAGCATTTCAGCTCCTTCTTCACTTTGGTATTTAACAGCTACTCATGAAGGACTACTAAGATGACTGTAACACTCCTTCTATTTTGGTACTTAGTAGCTTCTCATGATTAATGTCAAGTTGGCGTTAACACTTTCTTTCTTCTTGTACTCAGTAGCTCAAAACACCTCTTTTATAGTAAAGTTATTCTGTTCTACATCTTCATCTATTCAGCTCTTTGTATTCTTGGTGGATCGTAGAGTGTGCTTTTACGTTTTTCTTTTTGATTTTACACTTAACGTTTTTCATGTTCATCCAACATCTCTAAAAAAAACCCTTTTTTAATGTTTAAAAATGGTGCTCTTATGTAGTCGATTGTTAATTTTTCCATTGTAAAGTGTCCGTCGGAAGCATTTAATGTGCAAATACTTTGATATCCTTGATGTTGACTTTCTGGAGTTGTTGTGTTAGTGTACTCTTTTTAGCTCATGACCTGTCACATCAACTTGCAGCTTTTCTTGCTCATTTGACAGGTTACTTTTGGCAAACTAGCCGGTAGACACATCTTTACTTTCCATCAGGAATATATGGCTTGACACCTTGGGATCTTCTGATTTGCAATGTTTCTCTGTCAGATCCTTTGTCAGACCTGACTTTACTATACAATCTTGTCATCTCGATAGAGTAGTAAGAATCGTAGAGTTGAGCTCTACGATTTGCTCAATTGTCTGCTCTACGAATGAGTGCATTAAGAAGTTTGGGCATATTTGGCAGTTCTACGTTGTTAGAGATAACTTTACGATTTTGCTGTCTCTCTGAATCTTTACGAAGTAAGCTGCTGTTCTATGATCTCTGAGTGACTGTGTGAATTTCCTTATCCTTTACAACCAGGCAGAGTACATCTGTCAATGGTCTTTTAGTTGTTCATCCTTTAATTGTCTTTATGATTCACAGGTGAGCTTGTTGTCGTCTTTTCATTTTCAATCATCTTTACGATTTTACAGTCTTTCCTTTGCTCTGATTGCTTTTCAGCAGCTCTATGATTCTGATTAGTTGTTTTAACAATCTTGTTTTCTCCGAACGATCGTTGAGTTTCTTCAGCGATTGTTTGAACCACTATACGTTCAGTCTTTGCTTAGCAAGCTTTGACTTGCTTAGCTGTTCTTTGATCACCTTACATTCAGGTCTGTACTTTGTGAAGTGAGATGAACTTTATGTCAGAAGCATAATCTCTGTGATGTACTATTCTACGATTTGCAAAGGAAGACTTTGCTGACTTCTATCTGTTCTTCTATCTTCGTTATTGCGATTATGCGAGTAGCTTTACAATCTTATTTGTACTGAACGATCTCAGAGTTATTTTATGATTTGACTTTTACGATTCCCTAATGCTTTTTACGTTCAGTTGTTGCCTTACGAGCTTTGCTTGATTTTACGATTCTGTTCACTTTACTCGCTGTTATTTGCTTTGCAAACTGAGGTAAACTTTATGATAGGTGCAATAGCTCTGTGATCTTTGTAATGCTTTACGATCGTAAGTTAATTCTGTAATCTGACATATTCTCTTTCCGATCTTGGTAGAGTAACTTTACGAACATAAGATTCCTAATCACTATACACCAGATTTATTTAGTAAGATCAATCTAATATTCTTGATTTTTCTAGCCTAACTCCTTGTACACATAATTCTTTGAAAGACTTTACAAAACTTGCTATACAAGTATACATTGGTCATTCAATCTTTGAATATCTAGATTACTCTGGTTACAACATTCACATTATGAACATGCAGAATAACTCTACGATAAGATCAACCTAACATTCTTAATCTTTATACTCTAAGTCCTTGTACATGTATTTCTTTTGTAAGGACTTTACAACCTTCAAGCCAACTGAACTTTAATCTTTTATCAAGCATTGCATTAGTTAGTTATTATCAAACTTTATTCATCACAGATAAATATGCAATTTATAACATTCATTAATGTATCATTTACATGTCAAATTTAAGCATGCAATCAAATAGTTCACATAAGTCAATATGATCATATAGACATGTAAACACATAATCACCTTAGCACTTAAACACTTGATCACTTAGATAATCAAGCACATAAACACGTAGTCACATTAGCACATAAACACATAATCACATAGACAATTAATAATATAAACACGTAAACATAATTTCATTTAAACAATCAAGATAGTCATCATCAAATCAAACTACCTTCAATAGTGGTGAAAGGAAATCTCTTTGGGATGATCTCCCATCCCTATCTTTTTCTATCTCTGGTAACTGGTGTGCATTGGGGGATTACAATGTTATTAAGAGTCTCTCAGAGACTGAGGGTGGGGATGATTCTTGGGACAGTGGTATGGAGGATTTTTCAAGCAATGTGTGGATTCTTTGGGATTGGAGGATGTAAGAGCCACTGGTGCTTTTTTCACTTGGTGGAATTCTCAAGACCATCTCCCTATTCATAGAAAATTGGATAGAGCTTTGGTAAACTCAGATTGGATGATGAATCTTGATCTCGCACAAGCTCATATTGGCAACAATAGACTTTCTGATCACTATCCGGTTATTATTGATACAGGGTTCTCTCTTCCAAAATCCAGAAAACCTTTCCGGTTTTTAATTTCATGATGGAGCTAGAAGGATATTCTGAGCTCATCCATTATAGCTGAAACATTCAGCTCACTGACAATCCTTTTTTCATTTTATTTGAGAAGTTTAGAAGAGTGAAAAAGGCCTTAATTAATCTCAATCAGCAACATGGGAATCTTTCATCTAACATCCATAATAGCTGAAACATTCAGCTCACTGGCAATCCTTTTTTCATTTTATTTGAGAAGCTTAGAAGAGTGAAAAAGGCCTTAATTAATCTCAATCAGCAACATGAGAATCTTTCATCTAATGTATCTATTGCTAGAGATGCTCTTCACACTGTCCAGAATGTACTTGCTGATGTACTATATATAAATATAAATTGAGAGAGTAAATATGTAATACTTAATATATATTTATATATATACACATTTTTAATATTATAATTCAGTCGGGCCTATAATTGGTCGAACGACCTATTGATCAAGTTCGACCCGAATTTTACTTCGGGCTTGATTTTTTGTCCAAGCTCGGCTCGGCTCGACTCACTCCAAAATAGAATTCAAGCGAGCTTTAAATGGGTCGAACGATCGGGCTTTGGGCTTGATCAGCCCAATTAACAGTCATACCGAGTAGTTACAGTAGAATCTCTATAAATTAATACTCGATAAATTAATAATCTCTCTAAAATAATTTTTTTCCCAGTTCCGACTTGGGCTAATGGGATAAATTAATAATTTCAATAAAATAATAATTTTTAAAAAGACCATTATATAAACATATGGTCCCATCAAAATCAAAAATTAATAATTCTTTTAAATTACAAATATATCTAGGGTAATATTGTAAAATATGATTCTATTCTCGTTTGTTTTGTCTTAAAATTCAAATCTAATTGAATTTCATACTTAATTTTTCTCATTGCATCCAAAAGTTCAGGTGTTACATTCTTTCCTCCTTGCGTATTTGATGTGTCATGGTAGATTTATGAACACCTTTTAAATGATATGCCATTGTTGAGTATGATTTGAAGAATTTTTGTTGATGTTTATATAGTAGTTCTCTTTATCATCATACATGGAATATATTAAATTCTAGTACAATGAACTTATATATACAAATTAATTAAACTTAATGTAAATATAAATTTTTTTTTGAAATAAAATGTGAATGTAATTTTAAAAGTGGATACAATGAACATTATTTAATTATTAAAAATAATTAATATCACTTACAATGAATTTTATTATTACATTAATTTAATAAGTATGATACATTGCATCAAAAAAAGTATGATATAAACATCAATAAAATGCAATAATTTTAATGTAATTAAATTTATGCTCACCGAATAGAAAAACACTCTTTAAATTAATAAATTATTAATTTATCGATTAAATAAAAACTCTCTAAATTAATAAAAAAATTCAGTCCCAACAGTATTAATTTATAGAGGTTCTACTGTATATACTCCCACCATCCCCAAAAGGATGATTTAAGTGATAAAAAAATTTGTTCTCAAAAGGATGACAAAAGTAATACATAAATTTTTACTTGGACAAAATTACCATTGACTTACTATCATATTTTACTTATCTCAATAGTCAACCACTCACATCACTAATACTCTCTCTATATCCAAAACCTAATTAAATATGTTAACCATACAAATATTAATTCATCACACTACTCGAAGACAATGGCAGATTGAATATATATGTGTATATATATATATATACACACACACTATCCTACTTTTTTCACTACCTTAATTTGTGTGAAAATTATACTTTCGTCATCCTTTTGGGGACAGGGGGAGTATTAATTAAATTAATATTTATACTTTTATATATTACGTACATAAAAAAATATATGCCCTTGTGTGTATATATAAAGACATATAATTTAATATTTTATTTTTATTAATTTTTTCATTTATGTTTTAATAAATATGATTCATTTTAATATATGTATTATTGTAAATATAATTAAAATTAGACTTTTTTAAATTAAAAAAAATTATAAAGTATTAATTCTCGCGATGATTTAAATTCTCCATGTGAATTGGGATGATTATTAAGTTTTAATTCATATGAAAATAGGGCATGTATGAGGAATATTTATAAGACCAGGAATTATGGCGGGATGTGTAATTCTAGCCACCCAATTGCCATTCTTATTCTTCAGCTAGCTAGTGTATGTTATTATAGTGGGCAGGTCGGGGAACCACGAATCGGGTCACTACTGTGTGACTAAATATGATTCGTATTATATAATGCGACAAATTTATGTTAAATTATAATTATAAAATATATTAATATATGGAATTGTATAAAATTGTAAGTGGGTTTACTTATTATATATATTTTTAAAAAAGTTACTATTAATACTTATTTACGTAATTGACAATCAAAAAGTTAACGTAACATTCGCTGTCTATATTATTTTTTACATATCAACTGAAAATTATATTAAAGGACTAAATTAATTAAATGTTTTGATGATAAAAAAAGAAATTAAAAGTAGGATATAATCCTCTCCATAGAATTTTATATTACATTGTGCATTTATATTTCTTATACTCCCTTTATCCGAAGATAAAAGTCTTTCATTGACTTTTGTGGTCAAATTGACCATTTTTAAATTAATATATCTTATTATTCTTTCATATATATGCAAAAAACTTGTAAACATTATAAACTATATACAATTTAATACATATCTCTATGTTCGTTTTTTTTAAAATCTAAATATATATGCTTAATTATTAATTTCAAAAATTGTCAATTTGACCACAAAAGTCAATGAAGAACTTTTATCCTAAGACAAAGGGAGTATTTCTTTTCCTTTCGTATTTATACGATTACTTTCCTATTAATTACTTTTTTATTTATATTTACTTCCTTATATTATTTTTATTATTTTTAAACTGTATAAACTTTATAATTAGTCCATAACAATCTAATGCTATTAGACTGTAAAGTTTATTTCAGAAATCAAAATCTCAAAGGGCATTGAGTTTGGCTAGGCAAGATTTCATTCAACGCAAACTATATCAAAAAGTCTAAAAGGAACTATATACTAAATATTTAGTGATTTGACTAAAAGTAATTTTCCAAACAAACTATTATTTTCGGCCAAAATTGAAGTTCAATTTTTTTTTACCAACATGAGCTTTAAACATTCAAATTTCTTTTGAATTAGACAAAAAAAAATGCAAGCATTCTCTCTTTCTCTCTCCATTCAAACAAACCAAAAACTTATTAAACATGTGCCATATGGTACTAGTTTTCCTAGCATAAAAGATAACAAAATTAAAGTTATCCATTTCCTTGGTATTTACCCGGCAAGCAAAGAAATTATAGTTATATTTACTTTTATATTATATTAAACACCATAAACACAAATGCACTTTCATTTGCATTCATCATATTATTATGTTAAATTCAAGTTGATCATCATTGATTATATCTATACATACTTGAATTAAAAGCTTATATATATTAATATAAAATTTATGCATAGTCCTATTATAGAAAGTGAAAAATAAGTGATCAGACCTTGAGTAACTATCCACAAAGTATTATATGTAAGGATAAGTCCACTTGAAAATTGTGAATTGTAGTCATTTCTAGTAAAGTGATATAAGGTAATTTTCTCCCTAAAGATTGAATAACTAGTTTATCCTTATAATACTTATACGGGAAAAATTGTTCTTTCGTGTATAAAATAGTCCTCTCTTTGAGAGTGATAAACAAAATATAGACACTTGACTTTTAAAGTATAGTAGATTAACCTTTATTCAAAGTGTTAATCTCATCTTTTGAAAGTGTTCTATATCAACCAAATTGATCCTAAAATATAAACTATCATATTATTTGTGATTATTGGTATAACTGTTATTTTGTAAGAACTAATCTATAAATTATCATTATTTATATCTCACTATATTTCACAAATATCTGAACTTCAATTTAGCCTAAAGAATCACTCAAATCGAACATTCCTCTACATAAAACATCGTCTCAACCAAAGAATCAATTATCCAAAAGATTAATCTCGTGTACAAGTACTCAAAAGATTAATCTCGTGATATAAAACGTCGTCTCAACCAGAGAATCAATTACTAATTCACCTCGTAACACTCCTCTACATAATTAGAGTTTTAATAATTAATCGTAAATCATAAATTTCCAATCTCCAAATCTGTCCAAATATCATTAAGACCTCAGGCCACTATTTCTGCCAAAACTCTATTATATTGAACTTATTTTCTAAATGTAAAATCACAAGCAAAAACTAGACTTCAAGGGCTCCAATTTAGCCTAAAGAATCACTCAAATCGAACATAAGGCCACTAAATTATCATTTTTTGAACATTAGTATAAATTGTAGAAAATTTGTTGCGAACAATCCATATCAACAATCTCTTAAATTCCATAACAAATAAAATATTTAACTTCAACGATTCAAAATTGGTATACAAGTTCCCAACTTATAGAACTACAACATATCCAAAATTGAGTACGATCCAACCGTCGGATTAAGAGTTATTGACTACACAACAGACTGCCAAAATAATAAAAAATAGATTTTAGATTTAAGTTTCTTACCCTCAATTGAGTTTTTTCCTTTGCTAATTTCTATTGATTTTCACTTCCAAATCTCCCAAGAAAATATCGAAAATACCAAATCAATATTTACCAATTAAAATCAAAATTAAAGAAGTTTCCATCTTTAAATTTTTCTCCACCCGTCTTTCTCTATTCTATCTTCTTCTTTTTTCTCAACCTAATTAGTGGAGTATTTTCTTTTTATACGCTTTAATTGTATTGTCTTGTTTATTATAACAATAACTTTTTTTTTAATCCGTAAGATAACTAGTTGTTAGGTTAAGAATCTTTTTGAAATTCAAAAAGATCACTATCACCCTAATTAGTGATCTTATGTTATAATTATCCATACATAAACTACTCAATTAATTTTATTATTTTATTAATTATTATTGTTATTAACCACAAAAGTACTTATTTTTTTTTAAAATTTTTTTTAATTATATTATTAAAAATTCAAGATATTACACGTGTTGAAGGGACAAATCTCATTATATAGATTTTTCTATTAAAAAAATCTTTATAAGATATTGGTAAGATTACATACTTTTTACGCTTAAAAATCTTATTTCGACACTTATTCACACCTACGCTATAGACGTTTCATAATGATCACGGGTTGTGCAGGTTCAGAGATCGAATCGAAGATACTTAGTTGAAAAATAAGACATCATCACCATTAATGATGTTTCTAGAGGACATGCAAATTGTTATACTTGAAATAAGATCGACTTAGTTGGCAGTTTATTGTCTTGTAACATAATTTTTGTTGTTGGTAGGTCTTTTTATTTGTTACTCCTCTTTTTTCAAAATTCGAGATGATTATCCTATTTACTCTATCTGCCCCTTAATATAAGACATTTTAGAGTTGTGCACAAGAATTAAGATAATGATTATATAACATTAAATATAATATCAATTGTCTATAATATCCTTAAATCCTCATCTTATCATAATTATCTCACACTCTTTCTCACATATTTTTTCATAATTCTCTCCTAAAAAAACTCATTAGTCTCATTTACTCTCTTAAAACAATGAATAGTATTCTGTTGGGATAAGGAGATAGAAGAAAAAAAGTGAAAGAGTTTTGTTGGGATAAGGAGAGTGAAGAAAAACATGGAAGAATTTTGTTGGAATAAGAAGATAGAAAATTAAAAGTATTGACAATTGTGAATAAAGATCAAAAAAATAGGTAGAGTAATGAGGGGTAATTTTGAAAAAATTGTGACCAATTCTCCTAAATTATAACAAACGTTAAATAATTAGGAACAAATAAGAAACTCTAAAACGTCATATATTAAGCGACAGAAACAGTATAATTTTTTTTTTTCATATTTATATGAACACTCTTGAAAGATAGGACACCATCATCATCATTAATGATGTTTCTAAAGGACATACAAATTATTATACTTGAAATAAAATTGACTTAGGTGGCAGCTTATTGTCTTACAGCATAATTTTTGTTTTTAGTAGGCGTTTCTATTCGCTACTCCTCTTTTTCAAAATTTGAGATGATTATCTTATTTATAATTTTTTTCATGTTTATATAAACACTCTCTTATATAAAAATAATAAAAATGATCTCAATTTTTTTTAATTCAATTGCCAAGCCTCGCAAATTATAGCCTTTGATCTCTATTGTAAGATACGTATTTTTAAAATATAAAATTATTATTAATTTTTTGAAATTAATTTAAAATATTTAAATTCAAAATTAACATTAATTTTTTAATTTTAGTCAACGATAAATATTACTACATATAAACTACTCCCTCCGTCCCAAATTAATTGCTTTTCTAGGACTTTTTTTAGTCAAATTGACTATTTTTAAAATTAATAATTAAGCATATATAACTATATTTCTAAAATTATAAAAAATGAAATTAGTAATAAATTATATATACTTTCTTTTGGTTATAATATTTTCACCTATATGTTAGCAAAAATAGTAAAAAGATTAGTTTTAAAAATAGTCAATTTGACTTTAAAAAATCCTAGAAATGCAATTAATTTGGGACGGAGGAAATATTTAAAAAATATATTTATTATAAAATTATTTTTTATTCAATTATCTTAATTTTAAATTTAAAAATATATTAAATTAATTTTAAAAAATCAATAATAATCTCATAATTTTATACAAAGGTAATAAAATTTATTAACTTTACGCGGACGGGGGAAAATTAGTGCAACTATTATGAATACAATAGACATCAATACGCGCGAATAATCGTACAGTGGCAGTTGTAGAATCACGTGTGTTCAGGAGAATGATCAACTTTACCTTTTCCCCCAAATAATTCTCCTCCCTTCTTCAGTCACCTAGATTTCTCTCTATGAAGGTAACAAATCAACTCATCAATATACTCCCCATCTCTAGTTCTTTATCTCTCCGTCATTTCTTGGGAATTTTAGGGATTTCAGTTTTTATTTTGTTGAGGATTTTACTCGATCTTCCCATTATATTACCATCTACATTTGCTATTTGCAGATTATCACTTTGACACGAAGCAAATGGATTTCCAGGACCTCTGAATCAGTTGTGCAAATGGGTCGAAAGAAGAAGAACAAGAAACTTTTCATGTTTGGAGGTTGAAAACAAACTTGCCCATTTTTTATTTTACTCCTTTTTGTGTCTTTTTCTCTCTTTAATTTATGATAAACCTTTAATCTTGTATGATTAAACTGGGTTTTGATTGATACCCACTTTTTGAAATTGCAGAATTTAACCAAAGATTGGAACTTTCTATACATTGGTTTAGCTTATCCAACTAATTACTGTCTGTCATGGGTAGATTTGGGGTTGTGTAGAAATGGAAGAATATTTTACTGATTTTCTGTTTAGTTTTAGCTGATTTTTAGCCAGTGGTTTTGGAATTGTTGTGGTGAAAATCTGGAATTTTATAGGGGTGTTTAGCATTTTGGAAGTTTGGAGCAATGGAGTTTCTAGGGAGGAAAAGAAAGGGAGTGGAGATTCTTGCATCTTGTCAAAAGATCCCAATTCCATTAACAATAGTATTGTCCCATTTGTCTCTTGAGGAATACTCGGTGCGAAGAAAAAAGTGTAAGGAAGCAGTAGTACTAGAAACTGATGGTTCTAGTAAAGGTGTAGTTGCTGGAGTTGCCACTGCCCCACTTTGTGGGAGTTCATCTTCAGATCCATCTGTTAGGGGTCTAAAGAGGAAAATCGGGTGTATTGATGCAGCTACCCGAATGGGTAGGAAGAAGAAGATTGATCAGGATTATGAGTTGGGTGTGAATATTGGCCAGGGGAAGTTTGGGTCAGTGGTGCTGTGTAGGAGTAAATCTGGTGGAGAAGAGTTCGCGTGCAAGACTTTGCGCAAGGGGAAGGAAATTGTGCATCGAGAAGTGGAGATAATGCAACACCTTTCAGGCCATCCTGGTGTTGTAACACTAAAGGCGGTTTATGAAGATGCTGAATCTTTTCATCTTGTGATGGAGCTCTGCGCCGGAGGACGTTTGCTTGACCAGATGGCTAGGGAAGGGCCATTTTCTGAGCACAGAGCTGCTAATTTACTGAAGGAATTGATGTTGGTTATCAAATATTGCCATGACATGGGTGTAGTTCACCGGGACATAAAGCCTGAGAATGTCCTTCTCACATCATCTGGGCGAATAAAGCTTGCAGATTTTGGATTGGCTGTTAGGATTTCAAACGGTGAGTAAGCATATTCTCAATGCACATTGTAGTTAACTGGTGCTGTTTTTTCTGTTTACGAGTACATTAACACGCACACAATAATTATTGAAACTGTCTAGTCCTAGAAGCTCTAGAGCTATTAGGATAATGATGGATGCTCATTAGTTTTACCATGTTACACTCTGTCACTTCTGTTCATATATTGATTGCTAGAATTCTTTTGCATACTCTACAAATGAGAATATGTTTTCCGCTTGTAAATTAGATTACGTTTGTTTATCCAAAATAAAAGATGTTGTGAAGAACTGAAATACACAGTGTTTATCAAACCTGAACTTGGATTTGAGAACAAAGGAAGAGCTACAAGGAAACCCCAGAATACCTTTTGCCTGAAGCAATGCACGACAATACGAACCACATGAATAAATTTGAACTAAATCTAACCCCACTATGTAGGGGCATTCTCCTGAAAATATAATGAAATTTACAGCTGTGTTCGAATTTGTTTTTATCTAAAGCCTAAACCTAAAGTTTCTTTCCCTTTTGATAGTATTTTGGTTTTGCTGGAACATGGTTGATCTTGACAATCAATGATTACTTCATTTACACTTTGTCTTTCGTTCTTTACAACTTGTCCATGATTTTACTTTTCATTGTGCAATACACAGCTATATATCATATTCCAAGACCTAAACTCTCTACTCTCTTACAGGTCAGACCCTTTCTGGCGTGGTTGGAAGTCCTGCTTATGTTGCCCCTGAAGTTTTGACAGGTGATTATTCAACAAAAGTTGATATCTGGAGTGCCGGTGTCCTCCTCCATGCGCTTTTAGTTGGTTTGCTCCCATTTCACGGTGATTCTGTGGAATCCGTGTTCGAGGCTATAAAGAAGGTGAACCTTGAGTTCAGGGGTGATGTTTGGAACTCGATATCCCAACCAGCTTGTGATTTGATTGCACATATGCTGACAAAAAGTGTTTCAGATAGGTTCACTGCTGACGATGTACTAAGTAAGCTTTGGATTTTCCTTTCTTTGGTCATATAAGTCGCATTTTGTATAACATAAACGTACTTTAGATACATGAATTTGTTAGTTCACTTCCAAATACATCTCTGCTTATTATTGTGTTGAAACTAAAAGAAGTTGGTCAAATATCCGATGTGAACTTCTAGATATTTATTGAGTTATAGGTATTGTAAACTGAAAAGAGTCTAAAGATCCTTGTCATTAGTCCGTTTTGATGGGAACTGTTGTGTTAATGAACTGCTGCCTCAGATGACTTCAGGCTGATTCATTGATAACGAAACCTAGTAAAATCTATAAAATTAAGTAGATATATCTTTAAATTAGAAAATGCTGTGAAATATGTATAACTTGAGGGTACTTACAAAATAAAATAAAAATATGGCTTGATGGTTTGTGTTAATTCTTCAGTCTGGTTAAAGTCTTGGGTTCAATACAGTTTTATCTATATGTCCCCCCTGTCTGCGCAAAGTTATCTCATTGTTATCAGAGAATTAGCTGTGTCAAGTTGTCAACTAGTTGGAGATGCTGTGGTCCGTTGGCTGAATTTTAATCCTCTTGGAGTAATTGTATCATTACTTCCACATGCATTTCCTCTTTACCAAGGTACCAGATAAAGCCTTCCTTTCATCTCTTTATTTGTGTTTATCTCATTCATTTGATAACAATTATAAACATGCTAATAATTGTTCATTTCATGCTCTGTTATAACTAAAAGTAATATACATCTTTGTTACAAATAATTTCGTAGTTTCTTATTAGTTCAAAAGCATTGGAACTTAGTTTAGTCTTGCCATATCTTTATTGTTTTAATTTTTCCTTTCACAGGGCATCCATGGATACTATTCTATACAGAAACCACAACGGCGACACTAACTTTCAGCCAAAAAGTGAAAAATAATTTTAGGTTGTCTTCAAAACAACCGACTCCTATAGCTGAATTTGAATCTGAGAGGAACAAAATGTTAACTTGCAGCTCTCACAATGATGTTTATAGTTCTATTTTGTCATCCAGTAGTTCAGATAAGCGACTTGAGGAAAAGGATCATGCTTTGGTTGATGTTCTAGCAGCGGCAATTTCACGTGTGAGGATATCCGAGCCAAAGAGAAGCAGGTTATGCAGTCCTGCCAGCCCAATTCAACAGGAATGTTCCTCTAAGGTTAACAGCCTTTGTGCAGCGTTTTGAGTTTTTGCATAACCTAACAAATGTGTTATTGCCAGTATGGAAGATCACTCGACCCTTGTTGGAGCTTACTAAACATCAAGAAGGCAAGTGCACCTGCAGTTCAACTGTGATAAAATGGCAAATAAGTATTTATTTCCAGGTGTAAAATTGTAGGGTATGAAATGGTATTTGACTGATTCTACGGTTGCCTTTGTTAAATATGTTTTAACATGACCTTGTAAACAATGATACATGCATTGTGATAATTACTCTTTGTACATTATATGTATAGCTCCTAATCGACATAAGACTTCTACTATATTGGTTTCCTAAAAAGCTGCTATGATTTGGAATGCCTGGTAGTATATTGAAGTGCATTTCTGGCATGACTTCTCTGGGTGGGTAAATTGGGGAATCCTGCTAGGTATCGCAAAAGTTTGCAGAAGTTTTATAGACATTACTACATTAGTACATGAGATTGGATGTGATTATAAGGGTTGTCCACAATATTTCATATCTATTAAAAAAATTACTTATCATACTTATTTCACAAGATATTGCATTTTTTCATAAAACTCTTGTATGAATGAAGCAGTAATAAGAAGCTATTAGAAACAATATCTTGATCAGAAATTAGGATAAAATATGAACTTGTCATAGCTCTAGTTCGATCTCTTCAACTACCAAAAAAATAAATAAAAAGAACCTTAGTTCGATATATATACACGTGTATATATGTATATTGAAAATATCTATTTAAATACTTAAATAATTTGATGACAATTATTAAAAATTGTCTGTATTTATTCATGCCGGATATATACCTGAAAACTGGTGATTAAATTAGGATTTTTAACATGATAGTCAAACTGAGAAAAGAGAGCACAAGTTAGAAGCTGAAGGGGAATGAGATTTGGACAGTTTGGCAGAAACATGAAAGTTGACAAGTGGTGGACCTTTTGATGAGAATTCACACAAAATAATTGAATTATCTAGGCCAAAATATATATGCCCAGCTTGCTGGAGGAGCAGACACTAACCATTTACTTCTTTCAATCATTTTCAGCCTCTTCCTGCCCACCTTACACCAAGACCTTAGACCTAACAAATATCTTGTTAATTCTTTCTAGCTTGGCTTTTGTTGAATTGAGCCATGATTTGTATCTTTAATCAAAGGCATGCATTACTCTTTTACTTATTTCAAATACAACATTTTCCTTACTCAATTCAAGTTTACTGATAATGAAAAGTCGATGTAAATATTCGCAATATATATCATTTTCTATAATTTATTAGTCATTTTAAGTTGTGAACTATAAATAAAAATGTTTGACATCATTTTAATTCTAAGTCAGAAATTAAATTAAAACTAAAATGATTTACAAGTTCAAATAAACTGTAAAGATTACTTAAACAAGGGTAAACGAGTCTTTACATTTGGTTAATCCTATTTATTTTAAAATAACTTATAAGTCATTTTTTCAAAAAGTACTTATAAGTCAGTTTTTAAGTTAAAAAATAGTCGCACACAAACACTCAAATAGTAAAACATAACTTATTTGACGAACTTATAAGTCATTCCCGGGACCATAGGCTATTCAAATGGGAATCAAAACTTTTACTCCTTTTAAATTGACACTATTTTCATAAGGGGGTGGTTTGAACTTTGAATTTAAAAGATGCTTAAATCTAATCTTGGGGCTATAGAAGGGCCGGACCTGGCCCAATTTCAATCAGTCATGATCTGTGGGCCCATATAACGGGAAATGGGGTGGGGAAGAGAGTGAGACCTGAGACCCTACTTGGACTGTAAAATGGGCTCCTGCATGTAAAATGAGTACCTACCTAATAAGCTACAAAACAAATCTAAATATATGGAAAGGGTTGTTAGAAGAAAACATGCATGTAAAATTCATATTCATTTCATTTCTGTCCCATCGTATTTGCGGAGCCTTTCAAAATGTTACGGCCGACCAAACTCTTATCAAAATCTCCTTTCCTCAAAACAATATGAAATGGCTTGTGGGCCTTGTTGCTAAAATCAATTGTAGTATTTGTGCTAATCACTTAAAATATTAAGTTTATTGGATGAGATTAGCTCGTATTTGTACATGTCTGATTAATGATCATTACGATGGGTAGTTGGGGGTTTATTAATATTTTAGGCCTAATAAATTTGAGCCCCTAATATATTACTCCCTCCGTTCTAATATATTAGACGTTTTAGGCTTTAACACATTATTTAAGGTAACATTTATTCCAACCATTTTATCATTAAATGTAGTGTGAAATTGACACAACAACCCCTGCAATTAATATACAACAATAAAGCTAATAAGTGAAGAGAAAGCTAACCATTAAGGGCAATTTGAAAAATAGCACTTCTTATCTACCTAAAAAATCTCAAACGACTAATATTGTGGAACAAAAAAAAAGAATTCTAAAACGACTAATATATAGGAACCGAGGGTTAGTTATGGTTTTTAGTTACTATATAAACATTGTTTGGTGCGTAGATCATAATAGAGTGTGAGAGACACATATATGAATTCATCAAACAAACAAAAATATTAATCACAATTTGGTGAACTCGAGTATATATTGGGTCGTTTACTTTTCCGCTCTTCATCTAATTTTTATGTGGTTGTCTATTGTTCGATCTTAAAATTTAACATTATTGATCATCGTTCGAGTCTACCCTTCAGTTAAGAAAATAAAATTCATGAGATGACAATACTAAAGATTAAAGATGAGTTTTCATACGTAGGTTACCCTTAATTCCCCCATGCCCCTTTCCCATACTCCCACGAGGCGCTAGGATAAAATGTATGTTTAGAATTAAATTGTAATAGTATAGGTTTTCTCAAAAAAAAAAAAAAAATATCACGGTAAATAATAGTTACACAATATATTCCTACATTTTAAATTCCTTAATTTACTCTTAAATTTATCTAAAGTGCACGTTATTATTGGATAGTGTAGTTCTTATATAATTTATTCTCCGATTTGAAATATTGCGTGTATTTACTGAAGGATGATGATATATTGCTGCAAATTCTATAATGTTTAATGAAAAATCGAACACTTTTCTTAGCATGTATGGCATGGATTTAGGCCGATACATTTTCGATTTAAGCCAACAGTCCCAGCAATCCGCAGCTAGCTAGCTAGCTAACTTTGTATCTATTCTTTAATTGCAATCAGAACAAATTATCTCTTACCGACCAAAACACACCCCCTTTAGGCCTTTTCTTATTTCATTGAAAAGACTACGAGCTATTATATATATATATATATATATATATATATATATACACACACGCGCACACACACGCACACTCTCTCTCTCTCTCTCTATATATATATATATATATATATCCCTGTATGTAATAATAGGTTAAACTTCTGTCTTTCAAGCTTCAACACGGCATGTTTGGCAAAACTCCGACAAGAATACCATGACATGCATGTGGCCAGACCTCACAAAGGCATCGCCCTCCTAATCCAGTCATTTGTTAAATATTACCGTATATAATAAGTCATACGTAAAGGTCGAATTTACCTTAATTAACAAGTCATGGGTAAATGTTTTTTATTTTTGTAATAAGACAGCAGATGTTATGAAAGATTTAAAGTAAGTTTCCCTCGTACTCCTCCTAGGCTCCTATAAATTGTATTTTTAGAATTAAATTATACTCCCTCCGTCCCAAATTAATTGTTTTTCTAGGTCTTTTTGAAGTCAAATTGACTATTTTTAAAATTAATAATTAAGCATATATAAATATATTTCTAAAATTATAAAAATTGAAATTAGTAATAAATTGTATATACTTTCTTTTGGTTATAATATCTTCACCTATATGTTAGCAAAAATAGTAAAAAGATTAGTTTTAAAAATAGTCAATTTGACTTTAAAAAATCCTATAAATGCAATTAATTTGGGACGGAGGAAATAATAATATAGATTTTAAAAAAAATAAAATACAAAACATATATATGGCTTATTTAATTAACCGATTTTTTTCTCCAACAAAATAGTTAAATTAATAAATTTTATAAATTTTAAAGTGTATTATTATTTCATATTTATCATTAATATTATTGAGTCTCATAATGATGGTACGAAATATTGGTCATTTTATACGACCATTAAAAAAAATAGATTTTTTATATTAAAAAAAGCCACACACAATTCTTTTGGTAGAAATTTAGAGTCCTACTTGTTATGATAATTTCCGATTGCTCGTTCATATAAACATACATGACCACCATTAATTTTCCATTATAAGGTGGTGTCAAGTTAGGTACAAAGATGAATGCATTCAGGCCATTAATGAATTAAGCTGCATATAGTAAGTAGGGTTATACATAAAATATGAAGTTGATTGAATAATTGGAACCATATTCTTTCTCATCCACTTGAGCTATGACTGGGTCCCACTTTCCTTGTCTTCATCATTGTGGGGTAGGATGTATGTCTTATTGCATATTTTGATATTTTTTGTATAATACTTCTCTATATTAAAAAATTTATTTGACAAAATAATTTTTTATTATTAATAATAGTATAAAATGACATAATATCGTTAAGTATAACAAAATAATTCCACGATCATGCTATCGTTACTAAACTAGATTACGAAAGAAAAATATATTTTTAAAATTATAAATTTTACAGATATGATTTTTTTTTTAAAAAAAGAATAAAGCAATATATTCTATGTATTACACACTAATTAATAACAATGCAGTTTAATCTAGATATTCCAAAAAATAAAACCAGAGCAAGTGGGTCGTAAAAATCCTTGCTCATTTTCATTGTAACATTTTATTTTATTTTCTTGTGAGTATATCTTTCTATTTGCATACTTTTCTTAAATATATAATATATTTGCTCATTTTCATTGTAACATTTTATTTTTCCTGTTTAGGGTAATGCTTATGATCAAATTTCCTCCACACAAAAATAACCAGAGAGAAATTAATGATTTTTTTTTAAGATTATACGGTAAAAGTAATAATACTAACAAATGATGAAAATCAAAAACACATATATGGGTGATTTGTTAGGAGTTTGTACTTTTATCTTGTTACGAGACTCTTTTATACTCCCTCCGATTTCAAATTACATGATTATTATTGATTATTGAAAGTTAATTTAAGATATTTTTAAATTCAAAATTGAAATGACTTGATAAAAATTATGAAACAATAAAATTTATAATAAGTAATACTTTTTAAATAGTTTACAATATTCATCATTGTTTGATTAAAACTAAAAGAATATATGTCAATTTTGTGTTTCAAAATCTCTTAAGTTAACTTTAAAAATCAACAATGATCAAATAATATAGAACAGAGAGAATATTTTATTTTATTTATTTTTTTATTATGAGACTTATGTTCTCTACCAATAAAGTGAAAGATTTACCTATTGTTATATTTGAGAGATTATTGAGATTGATTATCACATTCATTATACTCGTATCGATATTCTTTAAAAGTTGGAACGTTAAAATAATAATAATAATAATAATAATAATTTTTATTATAATAATAATAAAAGTGCTTGGAATAACAATTGGGGAGTGTCAACTTTACACATGGAATGTAATTACAATTCCCTTCCAATAATGAAAACAATCCAAAACAATCATAATATCAATATTTTATAAAAGAAAATAATAATAATAATAATAATAGTAATAGTAGTAATAATAATGTTGTACGTATGGTGTGGTGGGGGGTGGGGCCAATGTTTATTAACAGAATAGCTTGAGTTATCAAATCAAGCCTCTGTGTTTTTGATACAAATCAAACCAAGCCCAGCTCAGTCAATCATGCAAGTATCTTTAAATAGATAAAAGACCAACACTAGAGCCTAAAGGAATTTAGCTAGGTTAGGTTCTCAAAGATCTCAACCACCATTCTTTCAAAAGCCCATATGCTCATTAATGCAGATATTCAGCCTCACCAATTTGGAAAAAACTCCAATCCAATTAATGCACCCTAATTATTTATTTACTTGTACTGTTTTTAGGGCACACTCTTATGGATCAAAATCAGTAATGCCAATTCATAAAACATAGGGGGTCCCATTTTCCAGAATTTTCTCCAATATAAATAAGATGATGTTGTGCATTGTATGTCATTTATTTAATTATTATTATTTTTTTTTTATAAAAAAAGTCTAGTAAGAAATTGTCATGACTCTATTCATTTAATTAGTAATGGCCCCCAAGGCTCAAGCCTCTAACTTTGGCCACAAATTCTACTTTGGTGCAGTTGCAAATATTGAATTAGATTTTTGATTTTTTTTTTTCAAAAGGCTAAGAAAACTTTATAAACTGAATTCAAATTAAATAAGAGGATGTAAAAGGTAAAAGGTAAAAGGTAAAAGTGTCAGATAAGTTACACTACGATAAAATTTATTTATTTCATGACAAGAGTCTCATTTAAGTTTAAATGTTATTATTTAATAAAAATAAAAATATATATTTTTTTAAAAATTATTATTTTAAAATTTATCTCTAATTTTTTACGCAAGGAAATGGTATATCTGCGATCAGTCCTACAAGCTCCACACTGGAAAAGTGAGATTTCTTATGTGTAACGGAGGAATTTTAAAGACGAACAGTAATATGGATAGACGAATTATTAGGCTAATGCTCCAAGAAGGGTAGTATGCCCATTACTTCACAGCCTGTAAGAAGCCTCACAAATTATGTAAGAAAACCGACAATTAGAGATAATTCCAAGCAAACCCATGTGGGATTTTCTCTTTTTACTCGCACCATTCACAATTCCTCTGCTTTGTTCCTCTGCTCATTTTCTCTGTTCTTCATCTGAACAACCATCACTTTCCTGAGAAATTTCTTGCTCCAATTTAGTGGGTTTTTAGTCTTCATCATGTGGGATTCAGAAAGTGAATCAGCTGGAGGGAGAGATTATGGCAATGAAGTGCTTACCACCAGTAAGCATGGCCTCAAGACAGATGGGTTTGAACAAAGAGGCAAGTCTTGGTATGTATTAAAACTTCTATTAGTTAATCTTTTGGTAGATTAGAATTGTGGCAAATTTAAATAATCTTTTTTGTCTTTTATTTAAGTAGATAAGTATTATTGTATTTTGATAATTTTTTTAGTGGTTTATAGTTAAATGAATTTTTTTTTGTAGAAATAAACATGTAATTCATGATATGGAAATTGAATTAGAGAAAAATTAGTTTACATTTTACACTAATTTGGACTCCATTTCAAGTTGCATAGCATGGATTTCGTGCTCCAAAATGGGCATCTAAGTGCTTTTGCTTTAGAAAGACTAAAATGTCACTTAAGAACAAGTAAGCTTCTTAAAATATTGGCAACATTATCAGAAAGGGGAAAACTAGGGATGGAATTAAATAGATGTTGGTAATACTAAAGAAGTTGGCTTAATCTTTCTTGTTGCATATTTGTGTGTGTTTTTCCTGCAAATAGGTATGTTGCAACTGATGTTCCAAGTGACTTTTTGGTTCAAATTGGAGATGTCAGTTTCCACTTGCACAAGGTAGCTATTTTTTTTTTGCTTAATTTACCATCTGTCTTATGAATTGAGGGTTAAAATATCTTCAGTCCAAAGTTAGAATGCTAATTATATTCTTTTCTATATATTTATGAATTAAAATATGAAAGTATCCGCTGCTTTCTCGGAGTGGAAAGATGAACAGAATCATATACGATTCACGAGAAGGAGAATTGAGCAAGATAGCTTTAGATGATCTTCCAGGTGGTCCAGAGGCTTTTGAGCTAGCAGCAAAGTTCTGCTATGGAATTGCTGTTGATCTAACAGCAACAAATATATCTGGTCTAAGATGCGCGGCAGAATACCTAGAAATGACAGAGGACTTAGAAGAAGGCAATCTAATATTCAAAACTGAAGCTTTTCTAAGTTATGTAGTGTTATCATCATGGAGAGACTCCATTCTAGTATTGAAAAGCTGCGAGAAACTATCACCATGGGCAGAAAACCTCCAAATTGTTAGGCGATGCAGCGAGTCCATTGCATGGAAAGCTTGTGCCAATCCAAAAGGAATAAGATGGCAATATACTGGGAAACCCCCGAAAGTTTCTAGCCCAAAATGGAATGAAATGAAGGACTCGAGCCCAACTAGAAACCACCAAGTTCCTACAGATTGGTGGTTTGAAGATGTCTCGATTCTAAGGATTGATCACTTTGTTAGGGTCATTACTGCAATCAAAGTAAAGGGTATGAGATTTGAACTGATTGGAGCTTCAATAACACATTATGCAGTTAAATGGCTTCCAGGATTCATAAAAGAGGGAGGAGGGGCAGTAGATGAAGGAAGCAATAGCAGCCATAGTAACGGTAGTGGCAGTAGTTGGAAAGGGGGGCTTCATATGATTGTGGCAGGAACCAAAGACGAGCCACCAACCGTTCAAGCTAAAGATCAACGGATGATTATTGAGAGCCTAATAAGCATAATTCCCCCTCAGAAAGATAGTGTATCATGCAGTTTTCTTTTGCGTTTATTGAGAATGGCAAATATGGTGAAAGTTGCTCCTGCTTTGGTTACTGAGTTGGAGAAACGGGTTGGGATGCAGTTTGAGCAGGCTACATTGGCAGACCTACTCATTCCTTCCTATAGTAAAAGTGAGACTTTGTATGATGTTGATCTTGTTCAGAGGCTTTTGGAGCATTTTCTTGTTCAAGAACAGACGGAAAGCTCTAGTCCTAGCAGGCAGTCCATGTATGAAGGAACTCTAAGGGGAAATAATCCGAATGCCAAGATGAGGGTAGCAAGGCTTGTTGACAGTTACCTGACAGAGGTCTCCAGGGACAGAAACCTTTCTTTGACAAAATTTCAGGTCCTGGCTGAGGCTTTGCCTGAATCAGCAAGAAC
This sequence comes from Aralia elata, assembly GCA_034770075.1. Classification (NCBI taxonomy): domain Eukaryota; kingdom Viridiplantae; phylum Streptophyta; class Magnoliopsida; order Apiales; family Araliaceae; genus Aralia; species Aralia elata. Next base: position 1,477,097 of record CM068388.1, on the reverse strand, counting down.
TTGTGATGATGGACTTTATCGAGCAATTGACTCCTATCTTAAGGTAACTCAAATATCAATTTCTAATTTAGATAGTAACTCTTATTTTATTTATTTCGACACTTTCTATTGGATTTATTACTGGCTTGGAAATAAGATCACATAATTAGGCAAAGAAAGTGACTTTTTCATACCTGAAAAGCATGGATAAATAGCTGACAGATTACCTGTAGAAGAGTATATATCTAAAAAATAATAAATGATTAAAAAATTTCTTAAAGTGAAAGCTATAATGAATTGAGGAAGAAAAAGGGAGCAAACTAATTTCTCTTAACAGAAAGTAAGAGAGAAAGCTAATAATGAGAAATGAATTAAGACTGCAACAAATAGTAGTAGGAAACATAATGATTAGGTTAAAGAAGTTTTTTGTCATAATAATCAATAGGATTATCAATAAACTAATGCAGGTAAATAAAACTGTGTTGCAACTAGCAAGGGTACAATCAAGAATGAATTTCAAGAACCTTTTGTCTATGTATTTTGAAAATGAACATTTCCATTCTTATTATATTTTACCATCCCGGTTCCAAAATATAAGACCACTTGCCTTTGTATACCGTTCCAAAATATATGATCACTTGCCTTTGTATACCGTTCCAAAATATAAAGACCACTTGCCTTTGTATACTATTCCAAAATATATGATCACTTGCCTTTGTATACTGTTCCAAAGTATAAGATCAATTGCCTTGTATACAAGGCAATTGATCTTATACTTTGGAACGAATGGAGTATAATTTTATGTTTTTCTCATTCTTGATGTGCCGTTAAAAGAAGAATAGGGAGAGATTACTGTGATTAGTTATGTATGATGTTGCTGTGTATTCTCATATAGCATATAGACAACCTGGTTACTTAAATTTAATCTATTCTAAAAAACGACAGGCACATCCAACACTCTCAGAGCATGAAAGGAAACGCCTCTGCCGTGTGATGGATTGCCAGAAGCTATCCATTGATGCTTGCATGCACGCTGCCCAAAATGAACGCCTCCCGCTAAGAATTGTGGTACAAGTACTCTTCTCTGAACAAGTGAAGATAAGCAATGCAATAGCCAATAACTCACTGAAAGAAGCTGGAGACTCGCAATTCCAACCGATGGTATCCAACAGGAAAACATTACTTGAAGGAACCCCTCAGTCATTTCAGGAAGGATGGGCTACTGCTAAAAAGGACATTAATACTCTCAAGTTTGAACTCGAGACTGTTAGGACTAAGTACCTCCAGCTCCAAAATGAGATGGAAGCTTTACAGAGGCAGTTCGATAAACTGGCAAAGCCGAAACCAACATCAACTTGGAGCAGTGGCTGGAAAAAGCTGAGCAAGATCACGAAAATGACTAATTTAGAAAACCATGAAATGGGGTCTCAGATTCCAAATGCAAACTCAGAACAGACTCGAAAGACTCCTAGAAGGTGGAGGAATTCCATTTCCTAAGGAAGGTCACAAAGAATGATATTTCCCTTAGATATTTCTACATTTTAAGGCTGTGTCCCCCCCCCCCCTCTTGTCGTTTATAATTTCCAGTGTTTTTTGGTCCAATTCAGTTACTTCATAAAGTATCTCAAGTTTGTAATCCAATGTGTTTGTATCTTTGGTTAATGATTTCTGAACTGTAATTTTAATCATTTATAAAGTGTTTAATTCTGGAGAAGTTAAAGACAAGCTTATCATGCAAAAAGACTTTTATCTTGACATAAATATCAGAAAATTGTTGTGCTGAGATTGAGTTTGTACTGCAATCCTACTACCATACTATAAATGAGGGTTTGTAGTTTTATACTTCAGATGACAATCAGCGGATAATGTGTACAAATTTGCTTAAAGTGGCAATTATTCGAGTTTTGACTCCAGTACAATTTCAATATATGGTTGCATAAGAAGCCACAATTCTGAGTTTACAGGGGCCAAAGTTTGAACTGCTGATATATAGAACCTCAAAACAAAATGAAAAAAGAAGAAAACGATAACGATAAGATTTCCACTTTCGGTCATGTTTTGCTTGCACTAGAAAAGGCATTACTGATATAACATGTCGGATTAAAGATTAAGCACGAAAAGAAGAATGAATGGATGTGAGAGTTTGGAAGATAAGTCCAGATATTGAATTGCTTAAATAGTTATAAACAGTGCTACTAAGACCCCAGCTGATCAAACCATATGTTGGTGGCAGACATCAAACTCCTTATAGCTCGACTCGTTTATATTTTAGTCGAGCTCGAGTTTGAACATTCAAAACTCGACTCGACTGGACTTGTTTACAGTCGTATGACAAGAAATATTACCATTGGATTACTATCAAAGCTACTTTATATATGAAGAATCCTTGTCAAAATGCTATGTATCATACAAATATAGCAGGCTTACAGACTACCAGGTAAAATGAATACAATAAATAGCTAGGCACTGTGATTAATACACACAATAACAAAAAGGACCATGTTAGATTATGCTAAACCATAAAAAAGTACATAGGACTTGTCTCATGAGTATGACCTCATTAAAATTGTTTATTATAACTAAAAATCATCTACAGAATTGATTTTATTTTAGACCCCAACAGAGATTAGAGTTCCAACTGCCAAGTATTCACATATTAACAAAGTGTCTTTTTTTTTTAAAAAAAATATTTTAAATTTACCCAAAAAAGGTTGTTTCTTTAAAAATATGATCTAGTCCATTGAAATCCAGAGACTCCACTGGACACATATCTAAAGTTCTAAACACTCGATATCCACTATTCCTATGTTGAAGAAGCCAAAAATCCATACTTTGTAATAATTTCATAGAAGAAAGGACACAATTCCAGAAAATACCAACAAATTATTATGGCATTGGATTTTTATCATACACAAGACAACAATTGCTTACAAACAAAAGCATATAACTTAGTCAATTATACCATCAGAGCAATAAGTCAATAATTTGAACAGCTATAACAATATCATTGTCCACCACCACACACACACACACACACACACACACACACACACACACACACACATATATATATATATATATATATATATATATATATTGATCCACTATCAAGCAAGCTTTGACATTTGATAAACAAACAATATCTTAAAGAACAAAATCATTGAACATTTGAAAAATATGGGATAGTAGAAGGATCGAAAACTGTCCCAGCAGATACAGAACTGAGGTTATTGTTGTTGATTAGTCTTGGTCACACATTTGAATGTCTAGATTTTGAAACAATGGGGGGGGGCATAACAGCATTAACTGTCACGGTTGTTGAGCTTAATTGTTTGTTTTTTTTGTCGTCGTTTTTTTAACTTATTAAGTTATTTGAATGTTCTGTTTTTGTAAAGTCTAATGGTTTTGAGCAGTCCCCTCCAAAATTGGTGGCAGAAACATTGATATGATCTTATAAAATTGTTTCAAAATTTTATATGCCTAGCGAAGTGATTTTTCCGGCTTAAACGATGGAATACACAGTTGTATCATATCATGTGCATTAGAAGTAATATTTTTGCTATTAAGAGCCGGAAATATCATTTTCCTGCAATAAGGGTATGTTTGTTTGCCCATCCTTGATCCTTAAATTGGTCCATGAAAACAACATAGTAAAAAGAATTGTAACTAATTTTCTGTTTCCTTTTATTTTAAATTTTAACCCAAGTGTCTCTTGCAAGTCCCTTTACTTTTGTAAGCCTTCGAAGGCTTATAGAGGTAAAGATTCAACTTTCAAGCATGAGAAATTGAGCTTGAAGGGTAAAATCTCCTATTCTCCTTTTCATTTTTGGGATATAATCACAATCCAACTTGGTTAGACATGTGGATAAATATCTAACTAAATTGGTTTGTGATCGATGCGAAAATGTATGTTATAAGATAGAATAAATTAGGATGGTCCGAGATCGCTTATAAGCAATCAAATATACTTATAATCAGTTTCAAGAAACAAAAAGTGTTTAGTAAACTGATTTTAAAACTGCTTATAATAATTTTTTATGAAAATAATTAGAAGTTCCAATTGGAGTTTTTGATTATTTGTCAAATCTAATAATCAGGTTAGACCAAATATATTACTAATCTATCCTTTTTTATTTTAATAATTCCAATCATTACTTATATTTACTTTTCAAAACATTTCTTTTTAATAATTTACACTTGAAATAAGTGATTAACAAATTTTTTTATACCAAATATTTTTCACTTACTACTAATTTAAGTGTTTTTTATTTATCAAACACAAACTACTTTTTTAAAATTAATTATAATCAAAAGTACTAATCAGAATCAGTAATCACATTTTTGAAGCAATCCCAAATATACTCTTAATTTTTACTTATTCCATGTATGCACATACGTCGCAATCATAATTTAACCGAAAACTTTCATAATTCATAGCAAGACTCAAAATTCAATTCTGATATATTTGTCAAAGAAGAGTATTACCAAATTAGTCCATGGTAGCACAGAAATATGACTAAATATTCTCTCTTTCCAACCTAGTCAAAAAGAAGTAAGACCTTTGCGAAACTAATTTAATATAGCCTAAACAATTTGGTTTTACTGGAAAATAATCCTGTTTCCCCTTGTTTAGCTAAACATGAAATCTTTTCAGAAACATGAAACGAACATATAATTATATGTAGTTGGAAAACTGAAACACTAATGAAGAAAAAGAAAATTTCTTCGCATTTTTAAAATAAGGCTCTCCATCAGTTCTAGGACCTTGAGTGTCTTGGTCAAGGTTCCTAACATATACAGCCTTAATTAATCAAATTTGACTATTGTCAAATTATATTTTTAAATTCAAAATTAATGTGATTCATTTAAATTTTAAAAATATTAAACTTTGTAATAGATAATTCCTAATTATATCGTTTAAAATTAAATTAATTGATACTAATTTTGAATTTAAAAATATATTAATCCTATATATGGAACAAAGGGAGTATATCTCTCGTGTCATTTGGCACATAATTTAGATTGCCCTACAAATATAATCTTTGAATTTTCTTGAATATTTATTCCACCCTACTCCCAACTGCTCAATGAGGTCCCCTGACTATACCCAACACAAAATCACCAAAATCTCTTCATCACAATGATCAGAAGTTGGTCCCCACTCTATATCAGAGATTCAAAATCATAAGAACACAGCTAATCAATGAAGGCATCATAAGGAAGCTCATCTCTTCTCAAAAAGACACAAGCAAAAATACAGAAAAAGGACAGCATGCAAACAATAGAAGCAACAAAAAGTTGCATACCCAATTCATATAAACTGAAGTTAACACCATCAGCACCACCACATGTGTACTGGTGGAATATTTATTGACACACAAATTCAAAGCAGCACAAGTACACAAAGATCTTCTCACAGCAATTCTTCACACTTTAAAGAAAAAAAAGAAAAGAAAAGAAAGCAAGAGGCCCAACTCACTGTACAAATTTCAAGAACCAGTCATGATATATCTAGAGGGCCCTCTTCCCCATTTCATAATCCAGAGCATCACTATCTCTTTAAAGAGATGGGGCATAAAAATGAAGGAACAAAGAGAGGTGGAGGGTGGGACCTGATTTTAGTATTTTACCAAACACGCATGCACTCGATCCATGAATTCTCAACAATTCCAGGAAAAAGGAGTCTTCATTTTACAGCACAGCCCACCACTACTATCACCATGCGTTCAAGATTGTGACTTTCTTTAATCCCCTAAAGCTCACAATAATCATTTCTACTGGACAATTAAATCCCCATTTCTCTCCATTTCCTGCAAGTAAAGTGCAAATTCATCCCATTAAGCCTCTCTTTTATTGGCCCATGATGCATTATGCTTCCTCTAAAGAGTGAAAAAGATGGTAAAGGCCTTCACAAAGCAAAAGCCACCACACCATGTTCAAATCCATCAATCATTTTAGTCAAAGAACTCTTATTGGGTAAATGCAACTACTTTTCCCTCTCCTTGCTACCTTTCCCCCCAACAACCCCTCTTAACACAACATACTGCAACAAAAGAAGAAAAAAAAAACGAAAAGAAAGTGGGGAAGTAACTTAAGGATAGCCAAGTCCCAGGGTTTTGGCTTTGAGCTTCAAGGACTTCAAATAACTTATAGCTTCATCAATTATCAATAGTGGCTCCTTGCTTTTTGAACCCGGAATAATATTCTCCAGAATTCTCAATTTCTCGTGAATTTTATCTTTCCTCAGCTGATTGGTGCCTAAATTGGAATCCATTACCTTACCTTTTGTCCTGGCACGGGCACAACTTGATTCTGCATCATTGTCGTACTCACTGGGTCTATCAAATTTCACTGAACTTGTAGCATCAACTACTGATGATTTCTTGTACCCGCCATCAAGCAATCTTTGCCTTTTGGTTGAGCTGTCAGAACTAGCAACTTCCTCTTCATAATTCTCAAGATTCACTTTACTTGCAAATGGAGAATGATACGTGCTTGTTACTTCACCATCCTCACCATCATCGTAATCATGTTCATCATCATCAGAGTAAAGTAACGCATTAATTTCTTCCGAGTCTTCATGGAACTCACTTCCTTCACCTAACATCTGATTCTCATCATATGCTCCTTGAATTGTGGGCTTGGTTGGCGATATTTGCTCTATCATAGGCACCTGTTCTGCGTCACGTGCGTGACAAACATGCACAGGTTTCATAGGTGCACTAACAGGATTCTGAGATGAAGAGCCAAATGGACTGAGAAAAAACCGAGCATGATGCTCAGACTGATCAATAATAAGGAATCTCTTCTGACTAGAGCTAGTCACGTAATTAGGCATGGTTTTGACCCCGAGCCTACGGGGACAAGCAAATTGAGGTTCTTTGAGATATGGGTTTGAAGGGGAAACTGAGCTCTCCATGAGAGGAGGCAAACAATACGATAAACCATAATCTCCATTTGCTTGGCCTATCTTCAAACCAGGTAAACCAGAAAGTGAAAATCCTGGAAAAGCCACATTTGAAGAAAATGTGCAAGGGTTCAGACAAGATGGAGTAATGATTTGTTGACTAGGTGGTACCAGTCTGCTCACGTAGTTCAAGTTGGGTGAATCCCAATCAGAATGCTGCTGACATAGCCAAGAATCTTCGGCCTTCACCATCAGCCAAAAAAATAACCTAAATATAAATGACAAAAATGTATTCGCTCACATTAGTCTCCAGATGTTAATCACTATTATTTTAGTGCAACAATGAGAAAGTAAATGGCAAACATACCAGAATATGGGCTGAACTTTTAATATCTGCAAATTTCAATTACTTTCAGGTAGAAAATTTAGAATAAGTAAAAACTAAGAACGGCAGCTTGATGTGATGACGATGCAAACTAAAAACCAATCTACGTAACAGGTTTAAGCAAATGACGGAAGTACTCGGCCTGAAAAAAAAATAGTATAATTAACGTTTTTTCAATGATAATTAAGCTTGGAATACAATCCAGTGCCAAAAGAATTAGCTGAAACATCATGTCACAGTAAATCAGTGAAACAAATATTCAAATGAAGCCCAAAACGTAAAAATTGGTATTGAACCAACCTGGCAATCTTCCAAAGGTTGAAAGCATGCTATTACTTTAACTATTACTCTTCCTGCTATTCCATTTTCATGTTTTAGTGCCCGGAATCTCGTCTGGCTTGCTGCTTGGCACACCATAACTTCTTTTGACCCTGGACTAAAAACACGATCTAAAATCTATGCAGAGGTAACGTGACAAGAGCAATAACCAGCAGAGATTGGAAAGAGAAAGAGGAACAAGCTCAAAATAGAGAATAAGAATCAATAAGACTTATAGCAAGTGGAGATAACAACCCGAAAAAACCCAGAACATAAGCTAAGAAAAAAGATATGAACTCAAAAAGTGTTTAAAGCCAATTATATTGATCAGCTAATCATACGAATGTAACATAGAATAACATAAAGATGATTGGATCCCATCGATTGAGAAGCAAAAATAAGAAGTGAGCAGAGAAGTAAACTAAGGATTACTGGAAGGGAGAATAATTTACAGAATAACCCTACAATACAAGTTCAATGAGATAACTTTCCGAAACACATCAATTGACATATTGAACCACCACATATTTGTTCAATTCTGTATTCTATTAGAATAGCCACAATTATAACTGTGGGTGCTATATATCCAAGTTACCTGCAATGGTAGCAAAAGAGCATCAAATTAGATTTAAGAATATTAACGATTACATGCTAGAAATAAAACAATAAAAAAAAGAAGATCAATTAATTGACAATTAAAAAAGAACAGTTGATGAGAACTCCAGGACTGCAATTGAGCTACAAAGTTCACCTCCTTTTCAATGAACGATTAATAAAATGTATCCGAAGCCCGAAATTGGATAACTCGAGTAAAAGGGCAAAATGTGACTATCTCAGTTATTCTGAAAATTATGAGAACCAAAAAGGAACAAATGAAAACCTTCAAATTCTACTCCAAAACCAAACAGAACATGGAAATGATAAAGCACCCAGTAATCTCAACTAAGATAATGATAAACCTTAGTGGGTAAAGCCCTCAACAATTATGAGATGAACTTTATAATTCAGCATAATAATCAAGTCAATCAATTCTTATACAACCATTTGCTCAGAATTGTGTGTTTTTAGCATCTTCACAGAAACAATTCAGCAAACAAAAAAATGGTCCAAAATTCTTCAATTTAACCCAAAAAAGGGGTAACAAAAATTCTTCAGAAACTAAATATTACAGACTAATAAATCACATCTAAAATTTCAACAGAAATGAAATAATATTATTTCTTCAAGATGAATAAAAAGAAGAAAAGTGGCAGAGAGAAAAAGATTACAAGTACTTACAAAAGAAAGATCTTGTTGGTATTGCTGCGAGATCCAAAGAAAGAGAGCTTTTTTTTTAATCTCAAAAATCGAATCTTTATAAAATCTCGAAACAGTTGGCTATTACCGAAGAGGGAGGAGGAGAGAGAGCAGTTGAACAGTAGCACGCAGAGGTAGTATTATGAAAGGGAGGAAATGAGACGCTTGACGGATGATTGGATTTTATAAAGTTTTCATTGACAAAATTGCCCTTTTCTGTTGTTATTAAGAAATTAATTTTACTTTTCATTGTTATATTTAAATATAATATACCCCATCCGTCTTTCAAAAAATATTTATTTTCTTTTTTACTAAATTTAACAATAATTAGACTTGAACCTAGCTAATGTTAAAGTGGATATATAATTGAAGAGCATGAAAATAAAAATAGGTGGCCTCCGACATCCTTTCGATGACCTATGTTATGTTGAAGGGATATCTATATAATTCGATCGATTGTGCAAAGCCAGTGGTAGCAACCGAATCGGAGAAAGTAGAAGCTTCAACAAAAAAAAAATTGTATTTCAAATATACGCGCGCACACACACACATATATACATATAAATGTATAAACACTATAAAATTCGTATCAATAAACTCATCTTGCACCTATCTGTATTTAAATTCAACATACATGTAACCTTTTTCAACAAGTTACTAATTTTAGTTACGTGTCCCGATCTGTAAGCATGGACTCTCAATAAAAGTATCAATTAAAAAAATGTTAGTTATTCAAGAAGAGAATATATTAACTCATATCAAATATTTGTCGACATGTATATCATTTTCTTTTATTTTTAATTTGACTTTTTCTCCACTAATTTCCATACAAGAATTCACAATTTTTACTAGGGAACTGGTTCAAAATCAGTTGCGAACTCCGAATTAATTTGTGACCGAGTAAAAAAATCAAGGAACATTTACATTTATTAGTATATTTTTTAAAAAAAAATTACAACAAAAGTGCATCCGGAAAATATTTACAGAATTAATACATTTTTTATATTTTATTTTCATAATTAGTATATTTGGTATCCCTTTAATTTAGTTGAGTGTTTTAATGGGTTGCTGATGTGGCAAATCAATTTTTCAAATGGTAGGTGAAGATGAGGAGAGATAAGAAGAAGAAATACTGCGGAATGACATTCTATTCCAGTAATGATTCTGATAAACCATCTTTGTCCAATTAATTAATTATTGGGTTTGATATCTCTGCAAAAGATATGATGCATCTTAATAAAGTGCAGTTGCAGGACATAAAAATCATCAACCTGTGTATATAATTATGTTTATGAATAGACTCTATGGCCAGAACACTTTGTGCAATGTAAAATTGGTAGTTACCGATTTAATCTGTTGTGGGTCTTTTTTTTTCTCTCTCTCTCTAGCTAGCTATATTTAATATATTGGTAGCCATGAGAATTCTTTTCATATTGTTTCTTCTCCAACTGTAGAGACATGGAGGGAGAGAGAGAGAGGATAAGGAGGTGTTTATAATTAATTTTCTATAATTAATTGGTAACCCAATAAAACTGAATTGGTTACCTTTGTATGAATGTTTGACTACTAATTGCACTATGAAAAAAAATTCTATAATATATTTTTTATAATTAATTAGTAACACAATAAAACTGAATTGGTTACCTTTATATTAAGGTTTGGCTACTAACTGCACTATGGAAAAAAAAATTGGTTACCCACAAAAACTAAAATGGTTACCTTTGTATGAAAGTTTGGCTACCAACTGGTCTAATTCAAGCGCATAGGCAATCGGGCACGACCAAACTTGAAGGTAACCAAACACGTATATGACGGTAACCAAACACGTATAAACGCTCAACCTTTCTGGCACATTTTGATTTCAAGCGCACAGGCGCTCAACACAGGTCAAATTCAAACGCCTAGGCGCTCGGGCACGACCAGACTTGAAGGTAACCAAACACGTATATGAAGGTAACCAAACACGTATAAATCTATAGAGCTAAAAATTCAGAGACATGTTGTGCTGATCGGAATCAGAAGCGGAAGATTCAATCAATCGGTCGAAAGAGAGGTCGAGAGAAGAGGTTGGGGAATCGGAGAGAGATAAGAAAGATTCCAATAGAGCGTCCATTTCTATGTGATCGTTGCCGGAATTCCTTGGGGAGCTGGAATTGGAATTTTGTAATGATATGATTGGGGATATGGAGCGGCGGCAGAGGAGGAGCAACAAGGTCGTTTGGCCATGGAGAGTGGAGGAGGAGGGTATCCATTTCGAGTGGAGGAGAGAGAAAGTGCGGGAGGAGAGAGAAAATAAGGGGTTATTATTTTGTACTATTTTTATAATTACTTTGTTAGTGCACTAATCTTGTAATTTCTTTAAAATTGTTGTATATTAGTGTAAAGAACCCAAAAATCATCGACATGCCTGGCCTGGCTAGAAACCAGTTTACGCAAACCCAAACAAAAGAAGAATAGATGCAAGCTAGCTAGCCCAACCCAGAGACTGTACAATAAATAAATCAACTATCTGCCCAACCCCCTTTAAGCAGCCCATGAAAGGTACTCCCACCATTTCGGATTATATAATCAATAATTTGAAGTCAATTTAAAATATTTTTAAATTTTAAATTAATATGAATTAATTAATTTTTTTTTTAAAAAATACAGTTATGAAAATAGCAAACTATCTAAATAGTACAATAATTACAAAATTTATTTATTTTGTTTTTTCTAAAATTAAATAATCACGTTAATTTTAAATTTAAAAAATATTGAAGGAGGGAGTACATGCTTTCTAGTATATGATTTATAGCAGTTGATTTTGCAAGTAAATCCAAAACTGACAGAAGAAGAGATCCAAACCTTTACCAAAACAAGGAAAAAAAAAGAAAGACTTTGCATATATAACCCATTTGTTTTTGACAAATGATATTAACGGGGTAATAATGATGGGTACAGGGTAATTTATAATTTTTGACAATTTTATCCTTATAACTAATTAATCCCCACTCTCTCTTCCATGTTAACACTTAATTTTGTCTATATGTTCAGTCACCACTCACCAGTTTAGATGTCAACTTGCACAAGCAACACACGAAAAATACTTGACGGTTTAGGCGTTAGGGAATATATACATTGGTATTTGGCTGTGAGAAAAAGAAGCAAATCTCAAGAAGATTAACAACGGAGGTATATATCTGATACTCTCTCTGTCTCAAATTAATTGTTTAGTTTTGACTTTTTAAAGTTAAATTGACTATTTTTAGAATTAATAATTAAGCATATATAAATATATTTTTAAAATTATAAAAATTGGGGTTAGTAATAAATTGTATATACTTTCTTTTGCTTATAATCTCTTCACATATATTTTATCAGAAATAGTAAAAAGATTAGTTTTAAAAATGGTCAATTTGACTTTAAAAAGTCAAAACTGAGCAATTAATTTGGGACGGAGAGAGCAAGTATTTAATAATATATTAGAATTGTGTGTACCTTTTATGTTCTAGTATTTATATTAAGGCTTAAGCACATCCACGGTATTAGGTTTTCCTTGTAGAAGTGTTTAGAAAGAAAACCCATATTGAAAAGACAACTACTGTATAGAGTTTCTTCTAATGAATATGATAGCATGTAAGTTGCCTTAAACGGGAAGGCAACTTAAGACAGTTAAACACAACTAGTTTGTGGGCTGACATGTGGACTTAGGAGTCTTGGAGGACCGTGTTATACTATTTGGGCCTATGAGACAAAGCCCATATAGAAGGTGCATCACTACTTAGTGTAGTGGAAATACGGCCCAACACTTGCCAAACAAGAAGAAGAAGAACAAAAAAATAAATAAATAAATAAATAAGTGCTCCCTGGTATCCAAATGAATGCTTGACATTCTGGTATCCCATGAATTTTCACCTGCCAATAATTAATATATTCATGAATTTATAATACCAGCACACTTGAAATATCCAAAAAAAAAACATAACAATGAATGTAAGAGAAATTAAAACCAGGTTTATATATATATATATATGCCATGAAGAAACCCAATCCCTACATGTTTTGCCAAGCTCACTGATACATCTTGATCGTTGATAAATGTCCCCGGAAATAAGCTTGAAGTAATCGACGACTGGGATATCATCACCCGATAAGGCGACGGATTCATTGGGATTCCTAAGAAAAACATAGTGGGAAGAAATAGAATTGAGCTGCTTCCATTCCCTGATGTTGATAAAGTAATGGCTTGCTCAACATTATATATGGGGTGTTGGCGTCATTTATACAAATTAAGGAAGCTGCGCTAGGGTTTTGTGTGTGTGTGTGTTTCAGTGTGTGAGAGAGAGGCAAGGAGAAAGGTTAAGGTAATGGGATAATTTATAGGGAGAAATTAATGGCGGACTGCGTTTTGATAGGTTTACGTACTTAGCTCGGAAGTTATGTTTGAATAAAATTAATATTCCAATGCGTCGTTTGGTAGTTAGGAAAATAGTATATTTTTTTTTCTTTTGAGTTGTGTACGGTAAATAATTAATTGCATATGGCTAAATTCTTTAAAATTATTGTTTAAATATTTTAGATGTTGGCTGTTTTGGTCTACGTTTTTTTTACAATACAATTAATTCATCCTTTATTCATCTAATAGACTAATAGGATGATGTGAATCGTATCAATTAGACGAGCAAATGTGAAAAGAACCAAGGAATTTTAGGAAAAGAAGACAGAAGTTAAGGCTAAGAAGGAGAATCAGAGAGAGAAAAGAGAGCAAAGAGTTAAGAAAGGAAATCAGATAAATTCATTCATTTCATGCCGCGTCACAGTTCCATACATATACCCTCCCTCACTTTGATCACACAATCGAGGCTGTAACAATGAGCACATGCCCTTTACAAGCTGAATTCTGTTCTAACAGAGAGATAAAGAAAATGACCACTATGACCATGCTACAGCAATAAAAAAAGATTAGGGTGCCCCTCACCTAAAACTGACTTAACTAACTTATTAGTCTAATGTAATCCTTACATACGAGGATGATACGTGTGTACTTGTGGTTGGTTGTGTAGAACACAATACCTAATTTTTCCCCCCGGTAAATATTGTTTGTATTTCCTTACTTAATTCTCTAGGTCTGATTGCACATAATTGTAAAAGCATCAAGTGATGAGAACGAAGCCCTAACCTAATTTTCAGTTAATAATTGTCGTCGTTAACGTTATATTCACATTTCAGTTCCTAATTGACTTCTGATAGATTGTTCATGAACCTTGAAGTTGGATATTAATTTTCAAAATTCAATATTAACTTTATATTTTGGAAGGGAGGGAGTATTAATTACAAATCATGCATATTCATCTGTCGGTGATATATATGATCCTACCTAGAAAAAAGGTAATTTTATACATATCACACCGAGAACAAACGTTATTTCAAAATAATACAGCCCATACTTGATACTACATATCACATGGTGATTTATTTATTATATTTTAGAATCTAAAGATTACCAAGCTGCAATGCTTCAGATCCTAACCATATCCAAACTAGTTAGTCTCTTCGTGGTACTAGTTTGATCAGCAATGAAATAATCCCCATATTTCATTCCGCGGTATGCCGCCGGATTACTTCCTTCGTCTACAAACTCCGGTGCCGGAACCACAACTTTGTTCACCTCCGGTCCATAAACGGTGGCAACGGATATTCTTGTAGTTTTGCTGTTCACCATAGCTCGGTGCACAACGCTCTTGTATTTTCCATTCGTCATTATCTAATGGCAAGAAAATAATTAAGACTGGTCAAACTCACTTTAATCACAAACAAACGAAAGTCATTTAACTTTTTTTTAAAATAAAATTTATGCATTAATTTATATATCTTCTAACTAATAAATAATTTTTAATATTAAATTTTAAGACAAAATTTGTTATTGGGAAACTTATACTTAATTTACCTCCATATGATCACCAAGGCCAACCATTAAGTGGTTGGGGGGAGCATTGACGTTAAACCACTTGCCATTGCGTTGTACTTGAAGACCACCAACTCCATTGGCGGTAACTATAATCAAGAGGCCGAAATCGGTATGAGGAGCTAACCCTACGGCAAGTTCAGGCTGTGGACATGGCGGGTAAATGTTGACGGCTAAAAAATCCATGCCAGTATCCCTATCGGCTATGTCGTGTAAATAGGATTCTTCAACTTGTAGGCTCTTTGATACTCCTTTTAGTAATTCCTCCATCACTTCTCTTTGCCTTGTACTACACTCCAGCAAAGTCTCTCTGTTATGTGCATCATGCATGCATGTTATATTCCGTACAGAAACAAATATATATAAAGTTCATTTTTTACGTAATTAGTGTGCGTATATATATATATGTTCCATGCTTGCTCGGGAAAGGTAAGTTGAACTCCTTAAAGTAATATATAATCAAGTCAAAATTGATCATAAATTTTAGACTGATTTACTTGTTGCTCATGATTAGAGCTTGAGTTAGCTAGTTTATATATATATTGTTGCAATTATAGAATACCATCATGGAGGATAACTTCATAGGTTACCTTCTGATATATATATACATACATATATATATATACATACATATATATATATACATACATATATATATATATATATATATATATATATATATATATATATATATATAGACACAGTTCCATGGATATAGCCTTGTCTTATGATGGCAAATAAGCTATATTTTCTTTTGGAATTAAACACGGCCATGCATGACCTAAGAATTAGGTTTTTTTATAGGATCATATTTTACTTTTTCTTGAATACCTGTTCTGAAACATATTTTATTTTTGGTCTTTATTCCGAAGCATGCTATTGTAATTGGAATTTCAATAAGTAGACTACAGGATGAATACGTGATTTATATTCACGATATTAATTATTAGCTCATGAACAGACGAAAATTTAACTGTATTAAAAATGAATTAATTATAAGAAGTTCAAAATGACAGTTTATAAAAAATTAGTTTAATTTTGTATAATATAGAGTTATATTTCAGATAATTTTTGTTGTACAAGTACTTGTGCGACTCTATACTACAAAATGCAATTCATTTTTATAGGACTATCTGATTTCGTTATGAATCTAAATGTTTCTTTCTATATTCATGCATATTTAAAATGTAAAAACAAACTATGGAGAAGTATATGTATACCTAAAAGCTGCAGGTTTATGAGGAGAGTTAAAGTCGGGATGAACAAAAAGTTTCAAATAATCCCTCCAGAATCCAGCTTTCCCCGAGGATAAATTATTGCTAGTTCCAAACCTTATCCGGTCCATTACATCCTTCTTCGTCTTAAACTCTTGCTTCTCATTGTCTGGCATAGAAATGAATTCTTGACATGCTTCCAACATTGCATCATATAGGCTCTCTGGTATCCCATGGTTTTTCACCTGCCAATCCATGAATTAAACTTATAATCAAACTTAAAATTTGTGCAAAAAATAAATAATATCGACATGACAAAAGGCCACCGATATAATTTCGTACTACTAAAAAAGCTAAAGGAAAACATTTATACCATGAAGAAACCCCATTCCCTACAAGCTTTGCCAAGGTCATTGACGCATTTTGAACGTTGATTAAGGTCATCGGAGATGAGAAGGGAGAAATCGATGACTGGGATATCATCACCTGGTAAAGCTATGGAGTCAGTGGGATTCTTAAAAAAAGCATAGTGGGAAGGGATAGAATTGAGCTGCAGGTTTCTTGATGATGCAATCAGTTCTTGGACAGAAGAGCAAGTAATGGTTTGAGCTACATTCTGGGGTGTTGGGGCCATGTCTGTATATAACCGGAGCTGTGCTACGGTTTTGTATGTGTTTTTGTGTGTGACAGAGAGAGGGAGAGAGAGGCAAGGAGAAAGGTAAAGGTATTGGGAGAATTTATAGGGGGAGAGAGTCGAATAAGACGCAGAGATTATTGTTAGAAATGGATAAAAAAATTGGGCTCATGGTAACCGAACTCGATGAAGTTCTCATTTGGTGAAGTTCAATACGAAAATAAGTTGAATGTGTATAGGTCTGTTGCATTACAACTTTAATAATAAAGAAAATACAACTATATTATATAAATACAAATTTTTTTTTATTAACTTAATTGATCAATTGTCAACCTATGTCAACTTCACTGAGTTCGGATCCGGGCTCGTATGCATGAAGATGCATGGATGCATCACTACAACAGTGCTCCACTATTCCAGCTAGCGGGAACTACACCTTTGGTTGTTGTATGATCTATTTCTAATTAGTCTGATTTTCTGAATTTCTGAATTTGCAGTCTTTTCTTGTCTATTTTTATTTTTTTAGCTAGCTAGGTTCTTTATTTTCACGTCAGTTTTATCCCTACATCTGCTTTCAAACCTTCCTTCTGTCTTTTAGGGACTTAGGGTGCATGCATGGTGATATATTGACTGTGCGACGGAATCAAATTTTTATTAGTTTTTTATTTTTTTAAAAGGTGATCTTAAAATACCATATATTGATTTTTTTTTTAAAAATAAAAATAAAATGATCTTTTTTATTAAATTATGTGTTACTAAGGTAAGTGACGAGACATTAAACTTAACCTTGACCCTGGAAGAACAAGATCTATGTCCTAAATTATGTATGCCAGAACTTACATGCTATTGTAAATATGTTGAACAACATATTATGTTTTCCATAAATTATTGACATGACCTTAAACCCTCTACATCCCTGTTAGGGATAAAATAGAGGAATACCTGTCCGGTTAAAATTCATGGGTAAAATAAGAAGATCAAACTGTAACAGTAATGTTATTTTATTTTAATTTTTCTTCAATATTAATTAAGGTAGCCAAAGTTATACTTACCTAATTTTGCCCCATTTTTAAATTAAAATAAATTAAATTAATCTCTAAAAAAATTTTACTCCCAAATTGAGGGTGGGTGGGGAATTGCGGACCTTGGTTGTACAATAAATCCTTCCAATTGGCAGCCATAGTAGACTTAAAGCTTGGGTCATTTATAGTTTATTAGTACAATATATAATGATGAATATTCTGTCTTTCTTTGTTTCTCTTATGATGCATGCATTTTTATTTTTATTTTGGCAACTTCATAGTGTATCATATAATGTATTGTACAGATGCCTTATATTATATCCCCTTCATGTACGTTAATTACTTTTTTGTCATCTTTTGCGGCTTTGTCTAGGGGATTCCGAGTATAGAAATCTTAAATTGCCACATTAAAAATGAGAAAATCCAAATTTAAAGTAGGTAAAAAAAAACTAGTTGCATTATTATTTCCCCCTTTAATTGCTTCTATACATATACGTATACATAACATCGTTGACAAGGAGATGCATGACATTATACTAACTCTTTTCTTAGCTATTTTTTTTAGTCAAATTAAAAGGCCATCACATTGGTGGTTAACCTTTTCCTCACCCATTAAATAAACATTCACTTTTTGTGTCAAAGACGACACTGCAGCTGGCATGCATAAAAAATGTTTTTGTGTGGTGTGTGCGCTGAAAATTTATCTTCTTGAAATTGGCCCTCGAGAGAGTTTCTCTCTACCGGGAGAGTAGTCACGAAGCCAAAATTTCTATTCAATGGAGTCAAAATTATTATAACCCTATAAATAATTTGCATACAGGAGTTCGGGAGCAGTGCTGCTCAGTTAATTTTTTTAAATAATTTTATATTTTAGGTTGTATATATAAAACATATATTTAATTACAATGATAATATAATAATTGATAACTCTTTCTCTCTCTCTATATATATTTATGTGTATGTATATATACACTCTATTTACCCCTAATAGACTTTTTTAATGACAAATTATTTATAAATAATTAATTCCTTAATTGTTTCAAAAAAATAATGTAAAATAGATTATTAATTAAATTAAGAAGATTATATGATCAATATTCATAGATAAAGGAGGAAGGAATGATATGAGATTGAGATTGGAGTGAGAAAGTTATAAATTTTCAATTTGACACCGTATATTAGAAAGGTTACAAAATTTAAGTGAGGTCAATTTATATATAATACTTAAAATTTTCAAATTTTGCCATTTATTATAAAATAAAATAAAAATTCAGTGAAGTCACTTGACCCCACAACCCCCTATATGGCTTCGTTCATGTGTGAGAGAACAAGAAGAGATCGAGTTTCTGTATACTGAGGAAATAGTTATAAATATAATTACAAAAGTGTTTCTGAGCTTTTTTTTTAGGTAATAGTTCTTGGCCCCCAAAGAAGTTTTCTTGTATTTTCTCTATTTTAGGTGCCTCAAGTTTACATTAAAACTTGTGGCTTGAGAGAATGTTTGTATATTCATTATTTTATAGTGGAGATAATCAAAGTTTGGCCAGTTGATTTTCCCACTTATCTTTTGAGACGGATTTTCACTTAATAATCTGATGTTATTATGTTGTTGTATTATTGTATTATCGATTTATTTTAATTTATGCAAAGATAGATATTTGGTATTGTCCAAAAATCCCAACATTTTTCAGGAATGGCAACATCACCAAAATTAATACAACCAGCCATGAATCCTTTCATATATATTTTCTCCTCCAAAACGCTATAATACCATCAATTTAAAAATATAATATATATATATATATATATATATATATATATATATAACTGGCTTTATTATACATGCTCATTTTTGTTTAATTTTTTATATGGGAACAATGTTTTGATCCACTCTAATAATAAAATGATACATTTAATTTGATGGACACACGGAAACGAATGTATATATGAGCATGAGCTACTAAGGAAAGGAAATGTGTATGCAAATGATAGACTTGTGTGTGTGTGTGTGTATATATATATATATATATGAAGAGGTAACAATTAATCTAACATATATATAACTATGTCATGTAGATTTTTATCTCGAAATAAATCACAACCTACCAAACAAAAAATTATACTAATTTCGTCACTTAACAACTAATTAATAATTACGTATTCATTGTGGTCGAGCTATAATTAAACATTATTTTAACAAAAAGTTGAATAAGGATATCTAGTCGTAGATCTTATAATTAATACCTTGTACTATTTGTTTTAGTATTAACATCAGTTTGCTGAATTGTAGACTTAAATATTCTCAATGTTATGTATGTTCATGCATATTGGCCTACGGGACAATTACATAGCAATTTCTCCCCCCACCTTCCGAGGTTTATTGAATTTTATAAAACTCCAAGGGGCGAAATTTAAAATAATCAAGTCTTTGAATATAATGCCTTGTTTTTAAATTCCATACATGAAGGCCAACTTGTTTATTCTTAAATGTTTGTTTGGTCATATTTTTTTTTCAGTTTTAAAATAGATTGTTTCAGTTGAAAATGTAGAGAAGTTAATTTGGAATCTATTGAAGAATTTTGTGGCTAGATTTGGTGGTCAAAATATTTAAATGAAGCCCCTGAAAGTAGGTGTGATATTAGATTCCACGGAAGGCTAAGCTCTAGTATATGTTTTCCTTCTGTCTCTTTCATTTAACCATAATACAACACCTGCCAAGAAAAATAATACTATCTCGATCCATTTCATATTATATGATGATTGGTAATATTTTTTAAAGTCAATTTATAAGATTGTTAAACTCAAAATTAATATAATTTTTTTTTAATTTTAATTAATACAATGATGAATACTGTAAATATTTAAAAAGTATTACTTAATTATTGTAAATTTTATTGTTTCATAATTTTTAATGAGTAATCTTAATTTTAAGTTTAAAAAAGTTTCAAATTAATTTTTAAAAATCAATAATAATTATATAATTGAAATGAAGAGAGTAATATCGTAACGGTTGACCAACCACGGTCTCCATATAGCTCTCTTGAGGAAGGGAAGAAGACTAGTTGTTCAACTAATTTTCCACATTTCTTCGGTTAGTCATATTCTCTTAATTTGGTTAAGGCAATTTTAGACTAGATCTCTTACGGGATGTTAGAATTATAAAATATTCTCAAATTTAGTATAAAAACATCAAATTATCTAACCCAAAACTAATTAACTAAACAATTTTATTGACATTCACTATTACCCACTTTTAATCATTTCTTAAGTGTTAAAGTTATTCACTTGTTGACTAGTAGCCACTTAATTATCATTTCTTGACTAATAGTCACGTCGATCATATCAATTGGACAAATACTTGCAGGCCGTTTACATGTCAGGTGTTTTTTAAATTTGTCCTGTGAGTAGTTTTTTTTTAGAATGATCTCGTGTGAGTTTCATATTTATTTAGTTGATGTGTAACAATATATTTAATTATACGTAAGGCTGAAGTTAAAGTATATCTTGTCCCATATCAAATTAATACTTTGAAAAAAGTATATTTAGTATATAATAAGTAGGATGAATTTTTTTTTAATACCATCAATTAATTTTTAATTAAAAAATTTGATATTTTTATATGCTAAATTTGGTGTCGGTCTTCCCCCTTTAATGCATGTGACTTAGCGGTCCACTATCAATAAATCTTATGTTGAATGCATTAATAGCAAATTAGCAATAAACCAATATGTAAAGCATATATCTAGAAAATTTTAATAAGATCAAGGGAAAAATTAAAGACCAGCGAAATATTTACATATTACACCGCATGAAATGATGTGTAACTTCACTTTTTCCGAATTACTTGATTAATTAGTTATTGAAATTGTTAGACGATTAACACAATCTAATGGTACGATTATATTGCATGGTGCAGGAGCTGGATCATGCATGCATATCCAGACGTAAGGCGAATTTTATGCTCAACAGGTTTTTTCATTTCTTCATAAAATTAAGCAGCAAAGGCTCCAACATTGCAACATTTATATATAGAACACATGTTACGTATATCACATGAAAAATCACACTATTTTATAATATATATACTACATCCGTTCCATATTATTTGATCATTGTTATCTATTTTAAGTTAATTTAAGAAAATTTTAAATTCAAAATTGACATAGATTCTTTTAATTTTAATCAATACACTAATGACTATTATAAACTATCTAAAAAGTATTACTTATTGTAAGTTTTATTATTTCTTAATTTTTAATGAGTCATTAATTTTAAATTTAAAAATGTTTCAAATTAACTTTTAAAAGTCAATAATAATCAAATAATTTAGAACAGAGATAATATATAACACAACCCATTACATATCACATGGAGAACCACATTATTATTTCATAGTACTGCAACTAAAAATATTTCACATCACCCAGAGATCGAACCACATTATTTCATAGTACTACAACCCATGTATGTTACAAATATCAAGTTGACATATACACTTTATGGTGGAGCATTCACAGACAGCGTATTATTCAGTTCGTGCAGTGCGTTGAAGCAAATAGAGTTGAGTCAGGTGAAATTTATAGATAAGAAATCACTCTCGCGATTGTCACTATGCGGTGAAGTATGATTTGAGTCGAAATGAGCGGGTTCAACATGGCGATATTGATGTGGTAGAGTAGGTATTAAAGTCAAACATGACTCTTGAAGGGGACTCAAAGAAAGTGTACATCAGATAAATTAAAGAGTGTAGATAGATTAATAAAATATGGTGATGAATTAATGTGAGCTGGATCGTACAATTTCACTACACGAAAGACTAAAGTTACCTTCCATAAAATCAAATGTTAGCTCAAATGTTAATTGAGTTAAACATCGGGTGAGCAAAAAAAAAACAAAAACTGAGAAAACCAAAAAAATCTACAAAATCAAACTACAAAAAACCAGAATCAATAGAAATTCAATTAAACAAAAATAAAAAAATTTTGAATCGCACATTTTGTTACAACGAGGTACGGTTACAAGGGGAAAATCACACCAAATTAACTGAATCAAATTGGACCAATATATATGTTTTTTTAAAAGAATCTTCAAAACGACGTAGTTTTAATAAATGTATGCTATTTAAGAGAGGTATTTTATTTAAGAGGTATACTTTAGATCCATCTTCTATATATATATATATACAGAACGGATCAAGAGAATACCCTTTAAATGACATACCAAGCATACTCCTTTTAGCGACGGATGAGGCGACAGTTTGGTCCGTCGCCATAGATCCGGATAGCGACGGACAACATATAGCGACGGACCCGTCGCTAAAAGCTATAGCAACGAACCGGACCTATGGCGACGGACCAAACCGTCGTCCGGTTCGTCGTTAAAGAGGGTATGCTTGGTATGTCATTTAAGGGGGTATGCTCTTGAAATGCACTCTATATATTTGTATGTATAATAAAACTCTAGTATATATATGATTACTAACTTAAAAATAGAATTAATTGTCTACGTACATGTTACTAGCTTTTTAGTTATTTATATAATTTTTTCTCCATTTATTCATTTCTTACATGTATAACAAACTTGTGGGGGAATTAGCTCATACTTTTTCGGGTATGACTAATGACCACTACGATAGGGTAGTCGGAGGTCTCGCTTCGCGGTAAACAAGTGGCCCAACTCGCTTGTGATATGACAAGGTTACAAGCGGGCAACGCCCCTTTGAAGCCAAGCATAATGCATATTTGGACTTGAGAATTTATTGTTATTCGGTCTTGAATTTTACTATGTATTAGGCATCATATGTTTGAGCCCATGTTATAACAATTAGGGTTTTCTAATTACAATAAAGACATTGTTTGGTGTGTGGATCATTATAGAGTGTGTGAAACATCTAATAAATATATCAGACAAACATAACTAGCCAAAATTGGTGAACTTAAATATATCATGTGTCTATTATTTATTTTCTTGTGATTGTTATGTGATTTGATTTTAAATTCTAACACATAGCTTTTTATTTATTTATTTATTTATTTATTATAGCATAGTGTTAGTTTCTAAGTTCTAATAATTTCATGGATGCATTCGTAACAATAATAATATAGTTGTGATTTGAATTTTTAAACTCCTTTTATTATTAACTTGCTTATTTACTTCTTTCATTCTTTGAATAGCATATTAATAGGAAAAAAAATCATAATTGTAAAATATTAATCGAAACCGTTAGTGAGAGATAGTTTGGTTAACCGCGATTACAATTACTTCTATAATATTAACGGTATTATATGGTTTAATTACAGTTATATCTTGTAATCGTACCGTGCACATTCTTACTTAAAACATAATTTCTTTTCAGAGCTACTTTGTACCCAAAATGTAAGAAGAAACTTTTTAAGCTTTGGGCTGTAATGTTGGTCTAATATGTATATAAACTCTTGGATGCAATTTGTTCTTTGATGACAATAATATGCAGATTAGCAGATGTAACGCAACTTGTGAGGCCCAAGTCGAGCAAAATTATTGGAAGAAGACTACTTTATAATATTCATGTGATGGATAGATTAAAGTTGTTGGAATATGGATCCAATACGATCTCTTAGGTGATCCTATCAAGAAATCAAGAGAAGTACATGCGTGTTCTAATCCTAATTCTTAAATATAAGACCGAGTGACCACTCGGTGATATTATTCGACTCATGATTGGTATGAGATTGAAAGTTTGAGCCTTAATGTTAAGACGTGTGAATTTAAAAAATTATTAATATAAAATTATTAAAAAAAATTCTTAAATATAAGAGCCGAGTAAATAAATGATTTAGCTAAAGAAAGACTACCTTTTAAAAAAAATTTAAAAGAGACATGATTTATATTAAATAATTGATATATGTCCAACTAGATGAAAATAATAAATGTCCATAAAATTCAACGACTTAACGGTAATTACATATAAATATTAGTTATGTCTAATCGACATACAATAGACTCAACATAAAATATCTAAAAGTTTATAAATTTATTACTTCGTCAATTCTATAAAACAATCTTATTTATCAAAGAAAATCTTCTAAAGATTCTTTTGATGGTAGTATCAAATAAATGTTTATAATTTACTACTTTCATTTATATATTCTATAAAATAGTCTCATTTATCAAAAGATTTTATTCTTTCGATGGTAGTATTAAAGGACCTAAATTTTTTTAATTTATCATTATAATTCAATATCATGTCATCAATACAAAAATAAGCATTTAATAAATTTAAAAATAAACATTGAACAAATATATATCATTAAAGTTAATAAATTTTATAATTAAGTAAGACTTTTTTTTTAAATCGGTGATAGTGTACTACTTTGGGTTTGGAATTATAGCTCTTTTAATTTAAGAATAATTAAAAAAAATTAAGGAATTTTAAAAACAAAGGTCAAAAGAGTCAAAAAGAGTCTCATAAATCCTACTAATAATCAACCAGTCGAATTTTTGTTCAAAAAAAAAAAAAACATTTCAACCAAAAGAAATATTACTAAAAATATTCCCCCACAAACATGCAAAACCTCAGCCTTCCCCACATCATTCAATTTCCCCACCATCCATCACCTGCTTTCTCTCTCTCTCTCTCTCTCTCTCTCTCTTTATTTCTTCCATCTAAATTCCCATATCCACAATTCGTCCCTCTCTCTCTCCTCACCCATCTCGTATCTCTTTCTCTGATTGATGGTGGTTGAGTTTCAGATGATGATCCATTTCATAAAAGTATCCGGGTAATGTCTGAAAAATCATACCATTGATTAGTTTATAGAAAGAGAGAGGGATTGGTTGTGCAAAAAGGGGTCATGGAGTTTGCCAGGATTAAGCAATTGATGCTCCTCTGGTGCAGAATTAGAAGCTCCCGTGTGGCCCTCGTGGGTGGAAATCACACCGCTTCAAGGTTTTGCTCTCGCTAAATCCCTTCCCTTGTATTCGCTGGCTTTTTTTTTCCCTCTTGAAATTGTTGATTTTGATTTTAGCAATTTTTTCGCATCTGGGTATTTTTGCCCAAGTCTGAATCCAACTGCTCGAGCAAGTAAATTAGTAATTGTTGATTAACCCAACAAATTGTATCTTTGGAAATTTATAATTTTGATGATGGATTTGGCTCTTGGGAATCGAGCCAACAATAAAATGAACATGAAAGAAATTAATGGCGAAGAAATGGGAGTAAATTATGATTCCCTTGTGATTATCAAGGTTTCAGATTCGTTGGTTTTGCGTGTTATGTCAAGGTCATTGTTGTTGGCCATTTTTATCCTCACATTGCCTTTCATTGGTTCCATATTTGGGGGTTCATCAAGGGATGTGTATAATTCCCGTAATGTGTTTGATATTACTGGTTTTGAATCGTTTCCGGTTATCTTTCAAGATTTGGTCGACGAAGGCCTTGTCAAAAAGGGCTATAAAGGCATGATCTTGAGTTCTGGCATTGATCATCCCATAGAGGAGTTGCAGTTCTTGTATGATAATGACATCGAATTGGTCGTTGAATCTGATTTGAATCGCCAGAGCTCTGTCCCTGATGGGGTTTTTGATGTTGTTTTTTCGTCGAGCTTTGAGGGCACTAATAAGTTTATTGATAGAATTCTTAGGGTTGGTGGCATTGTGGTAATGCAATTAAGTAATGACCCTTCTCATGAGTTTCAACAGGATTCAAACTACAAATTTGTGTATCTTCGGAGATTTGCTGCAACTGTGGTAGCAATGAGGAAGACTGGATTGGTGGGTGTTTCACAGAATTCCCTAACAAAGCACCGGCTATTGGGGATTACACCAGACACCAAGAAAGATGCATTGAAGGGTTTAGAAGATGTGTGGCTCGAGCCACCAAGACGAGCATTGGCCAAATCTAGCAATCAGGGGGAAATTTTCAATTTCCTTCCTGACTTGTTGGGGGACTCACTTGTAAGTTACCCACGTAGAGTTTTCATTACAGATGAGAAAAGTGGATCTGTGGAATGGTTTAACGAGAATTATCCAACAAGGAATCAAGATTTTGAGATCTACGATTTGGAGATGGAGATGAAATATAAGGGGAACCAAGGCAGAGGATTATTGAGCAATGAAGATCCTTTGACCAATGGGATATCGGATTGGATGACGAAGAATGTGAAGGAAGAGGATTATGTTGTGATGAAAGCAGAAGCACAAGTGGTTGAGGAGATGATGAATGAGAATACTATATTTTTGATAGATGAACTTTTCCTAGAGTGCAATAACCAATGGCAAGATGGTAGTAAGAGCACAAGACCTTATTGGCAGTGCTTGGCATTATACGGAAAGCTAAGAGATGAAGGCATTGCTGTTCATCAATGGTGGATTTGATTGCGAGTGGGGAAAAAGACCTTTTCTGTTTGATCTTGTGAATATGGGCTATTGTTCTGTGTCATGTAATAAGAGTGTCATGAGTGTATATGGCTTTCACTATGGCTCAATAGTGGTGGGTATTTGCTTTATGTTTTTCTATTGAATGTGTGTGGTGAGAGAGGGAGACCCTCCAATGGAGCATTTGATAAGGGTACTCTAACTTTGTCCCTTTAGTTCATTGGGGTGTTTGAATTCTATGTAAACCAATAAAATTAAGATGCTGCTGTTGTATGCTGCTGTTTGTATAATTCCAGTGTGTATCGATTTATTTGTGTTATGTTTGCCAGAGACCTCTTGGTTAGTGTGATGTAGTTTTTGTCAAGTATTAATAAACAAGTCCTGTTCTAAAACTCGACTCTGGAAATGGCAAAGCCATGAACAAGGATAAGATGAAGAACATGGGAATTCCATAATGATGTAGCCAGAGTAAGTATATTTAATGACAGTTTTTGCATTTGTTTAGCTACACTTAACACTTTAGCTACACTTAACACTTTAAGCGATATGTATTGTTTTGGTAACTTCATTTTTGTTCTGATACTATCAACTGCCTATTTTATGAGTTGTGATCAAAATTGAACTTATGCTGACGGGCCTGATTCATTTATCTATTTCATCCTTGGCTTTGCTGCAAATCATACAACTCGGTTCTTGCAGATCTCACCAGAAAAAAAAACCCTAAAGGTGGTAGGTGTCCCATAATGCACCAAGAAACTAATTATGCAGCTGACAGTTTTCAATTATTAGACATGGAAAGTAGCTTTGTTCAATTCTTTAACCTTTAGATAAACAAGCATGCAAGATTAGGTCAAGTTTGAGATATAGTTGATAATATAATATGAATTCATTTGCCAATAATTTTTTATTTTTTTTATTCCAAACGAAAACCAATTTATATTTTCAAAATCAGATTTAAAAGCATATTCTTTAAAATCCTCTTTTCCATACTCGATATAAAATAATTAAAACTATTTTTAACAATCAGTTGGTGGCCAACAAATCCAACTGAATAATCAGACATCAAACAACTAATATCAGAAATTAGATGTAAGATCAGCATAAAAAGGTGAAAAGATAATTCAAATTAAAAATATAAGAAATAGAAAAGTGAGACAAAATTGTGAATTAAACCTGTTAGAGACATTCTCTTAGCTTTTGATCAAAGAATTATTTAAAGCATCTATCCTACTTATCTAGGAATCATGGCCCTTAGAGGCTGGTCACTTGCACAATTTTTGATAAAATTCTCATTTGCTTACTACTCAACTGAACCTAAGTTTACGAATTTGCTAACTTAGTCTGAGGGAACAAAATTAGTATAAAATTTTTCCATTCAAAAGGAAGCGAAACCTGCCAGCGTACTCGTGTAAATGAAAGAGAAATCGATGATCGATGAGGACGAAAGGTGTGTGAACATGGAGGAGATCAATGGTAGAATCAATGTCTCCGAGTTCTAGCGACCTTCTGATCTGGCGAATCCGTAATCATGACTAATAAAAAGAAGAGGAATATGAAGATGGAGAAGAAACATGTGATGAGTCTTCGATTAAGTTTTCGGATTATGCGAATTCAATTATTAGGGCATCAAGTGTTTCTCGATTCACATGTATGGAATCTATGAAATCTTCTTCTGTATTTTGCAATTGAAGAAAGAGACAGACCGGAGACAAAGAATTTAAAATATCCTCGAAAAAGGACATAAAAGAAGAAGGGGAAGAGGCAGAAGAGTAATTCATGATGGAGAGACCGTTCGATTTTACAAACGAAATTAGAGATCTAACTCATACCAACGAAATTAACTCAGTTACATTATAAATTATAATATAAAGTAAATTTATCGTAAGTCAATTT
This sequence comes from Aralia elata, assembly GCA_034770075.1. Taxonomy (NCBI): domain Eukaryota; kingdom Viridiplantae; phylum Streptophyta; class Magnoliopsida; order Apiales; family Araliaceae; genus Aralia; species Aralia elata. The sequence continues at coordinate 1,448,151 of CM068388.1, read as the reverse complement.
TGTTAACTTTTATCGCAAAACTCGAGAACAACTCATCAAAACTCAATAATTTTTTTTAAAAAAAAACCCTAATTGACGAATCTTGTGATAGACAGGTATAGATAATGGAATTATCAATTATATCCAAAATGATTAGTTCATGAAATTCAATTAATTCAGTCTTTTTTGGACTACAACAAATAGGAATCTTTCTTTAAATCCATCATTTGTTTCTATCACTACGTGTCAGTCTCTAACAAGTCAGTGTTGTCCACCTGAAGGTACAATAATTTGGAGTCAGTTATCACATGGACAGTTTCATGACTGAGATCTGACTACTGAACTACCAAAACTGTCCTTGGTACACAAATGTACCGATTTGTGGGAGAAGGCTTAACGGGCTGCTAAGGGTATGTTGGGAATTTGGAAAAAGTAATGAAAAGGATGAAAAAGGAAAACAAAAATAAGTGTGAACAAGGGAAAACTAAAATTATTTTAAAGAGTCTAATTATCTGTACTTCTAAATTTATATATACAAGTTTAAACTCGTGTGAGACACGAACTATTTTTTAATATATTTTTTATTTATTAAAATAATTTAATTGTAAGTTTTTCTTTTAGATTATATATATATATATATGTCATTAATATTTTTTATGACTTTTATTTTATTTTATTGTGAGATTCATGCATGCATGCATATATATATATATATATATCAAATTATAATTATATTCAAATTAACTGTATTCATTGAATTTGAACATTTAATATTATAATTATGTAATTTGTATTTGAGAATTATAAATTGATGTTTAAATTACCCTTAAAATTAAATGACCAATCAAATTAATTTGGATAAAATCTCTCCTTGCTTATTATATACTTGTATTGATAAAATGCTAAGGAAAATATTTGGACAATTTGGAAGTGCAAAAATGAAGATGTGTTTAAATTGGAGATTTTGTGCTGGAAAAAGGCACCGGAAAGTATAAAACAAATATCACTTTAGTGGAGACTAGTGCAAGGTCTTTGCAGTGATATTAATACTCAGAAATGGACATGTAAACCATGGTTATATATTTAGTTATAAAATGTAATTTGCATATATATTATTAGGAGACATTTTATGTAATAGGACTGGTCACATGTATATTAAATTTATGTAAGGTTTTGATCCAATCCTTTTAAGGTTAAGTTTATTAATTAAATTTTATTTTGCCGATAAAAAAAACTAATGACAAGGTTAATGATGTTACAGAATAGTGTAAAGGGTGGTTAATTAATTAAGTAAATTCCACAAAAGTTTTTCTTTTGTTTCCCTCAAGTTTTTCATGTTCCAAATATTATAATCTTAATGATTGATTAGAAAATTGATCTTGCTTAATTAATTAGCCGCAAGGAAATAGTTGGTCTCCTAGCTATGTCATTGTGTCAGGGAATTAAAACTAGATAGTGATCGCGGGCATACAAATATTCAAATACAATAGTTACAAAATTCTTCTAGTTGCGTTGCTAGTTAACTATTTAAAGTAAAGAAAAAAGCGTGGAAATTATTTTACTTATGTGTAAATATAATACTCCTTTCGTTCCAAATTATTTAATGATTATTGACTTTTGAAAGTTAATTTTAAATATTTTTAAACTCAAATTTAAAATGATTCATTAAAAATCATGAAACAACAAATTAAACTTACAATAAGTAATACTTTTTAGATAATTTACAATATTCATTATTGTACTGATTAAAATTGACTTTAGAAAATCAACAATGATCAAATAATATAAAAAAAAAAGAAATATATATTATTGTTACAAATGTTCAATAATATTCTTTTGGAGGGAAATAGTTGTAGGTGTAAGCCCAAAACATACAAACATTACAAATATATAGTACAAGCTGCCAAGGTGCACATTCAAAATATTGAGATCTCATACAAACATTGTAAAAAAGAAAAATTCCAATATATCAGATCATCAAATATATAGCTCTCTAATTCATAAAACATCAAGCAATAAACTCTAAAAATTACACATTCTAAATATATAGTACAAGCTGCCCAGGTGAATATTCAGCTCAAAATATTTGGGCTTTTGGGATAAAACGTATTAAAAAAATTTATTTGTTACGCAACTTATTTAACTCACACATATATTTTATATGATTTATATGCAGCTATGGTGCACTTAGACAATATAAGCTGTCGTTCCAAACTCATGCAGAAGCTCCACACTCAAACGCTACAAGACAAACTAACCCTAGATGAACTAATTCCAACAACAAACAAATTCCACACATATATATAATACATCCAGCATTGACATGAAAACTAGCTCGAAATTGCTAGTAATACATGCATGGTGTATAGTTTTAGGGTTTGGTGTATGGGGGAGGAGCAAAGATACCTGGGATAGAAGGGATGCCTGGGATAGTGGCTGGCAATGGAGGGTGGATAAATGGAAATATTGTTGCCGGTGGTAATGCGGGCAGGTCGGGCAAGCCAGGGGTTGGTGGGAAGGTGCCGGGCAAGACGGGGATTGGTGGAAAGGCACCAGGCAAGTCGGGCAAGACTGGGGTTGGTGGAAAGCCGGGCAAGTCAGGCAAGGCTGGGGCTGGTGGAAAGCCGGGCAAGTCTGGTATTATACGTCCCGCCGCGGCCACCTGAAAAATGGCTGAAAATGACACGACTGCCATGGAAACTGATATTAAGAGCAACAACTTAAAAATTGCCATAATAGTGTTGCCTTAATTCGATCAGTAATAAGAATTTATCAAAGAGAGGAATTAAGCTTACTTAATTTGTAGTAAATGCCTTTGTGTTTGTGGTAGTTTATATATATAGAATTGCAATGTTAAAGTCTCTACATGTGGGCGTCTTAGGCTCTTAGCTAGCTAGTGAAATATAATGAAATAAACATGTGTTTGATTTCTTTTTCTATATTTCTTTTTAGTTGTTGTCTTTAAAGAATTTATTACAAATAGCTTTTAAAATCATTAACATTATATTTATGGGGTCAAAATAACAATATTTCTCGCCCAATTTAATCATTCGTCTATACTTGGTTTACTACAATAATGTGTAGCAATCTTAATTGCCAATATATACATAATCATCTAGATTGAATAATTCTATCTAGATGATTATGTATATATCACTGTCTATATTATTAAGGGAGAGTAAAAAGTTGTTTACTTTTGAACTCTTTGGCCTCTCAAAACAAGAATATTTTATTTATACTCTTGGTTTCCATCACTCTTAATTTTTAGAACCAATTATCACATGCTACAAAAGAAAATTACCTGACAATCGTTAAATTTAGTAAACAATGTATATTTATTTATTTTTATCTATTTTTCGTTTATATTATATTTTTAAAGATCAATAAATATATTTTAAAAATAATTTACTATAATCACGCCATAGCGTGTTCATGCATATACTAGTATATGTTATTGTGCTCTTTAACTTCTTAATTAGAGCCTTGTTTTGATGATTTAATTTTTCTTTCCCCAACTTATAGCTTTATGAGCCAAAAAAAAAAAAATTATTTCCTCCGCCTGAAATAAGTGCTCGCGCTTGATTGATGCATATATATATATATATATATATATATATATATATATATATGGTTTTAGGAAGAAATTAAATATTTTGTTAATTAGTGTGAGGTATCCTACGTCCAAAGAAGTGAATGCTACACCTAAAGTATGTCAAGGTATCCTTAGAGGTTTAAGGAAAAAATACTTTTAGCATATGCAGATGGATTCGTTAATAAAACCCATTCACTTATTTTAAGGAATCCAAAATGAACCAAATCACTTATTTTGTGACAAAGGATGTATTCCCTTCGTTTCAAAAAAATAAAATAAATTAATTCTCATTTATAAAATTTGTAAAATTAAGGATATCTTTTTGTTCTATATTTAACTCTAAAAAATAATTTGTTAGTTTAGTAACGATAGCGTAATAATTAAATTATATATGGTGGTAATTAAACTTAAGTACATTGTATCATTTTATACTAAGCTGAAAAAAGAGGATGGTTATGTGAAAGAAAATATTGACAAATGGAGTTCTTTTTGTATAGCGGAGAGTAGTAAGATAACTCTAAGGGATTGGTCTGGTGGTCAAAGAGGTTTGCTCCATTTCTTGACTACCTGAGTACAAACCTTGGGGACAACACTGACTTAGTCTTGCACTAGGCTGATATGAGGAGTGCGCCTTTAAAATCTTCTCAAAAAGAATTTAGTCTTGATTAACGCGTAAGTTGAACCGAGAATACCTTTACCTTTTAAATAAAAAAAAGGGAGCATTAAGGTACTTAATGAACAAACTTAAAAAATCAAATAGAGTTGAGACGTTACGATAAAGACTTTCAAGTTCTAGTTTTAGGTAGCCGAAACAGACTTTTAGTTATTCCCTTCATATAAATAAGTTAACGGTCTTCTATTTTTTTCACCTTTAAAATGATTAGATGTAGTTTCATACCTTCATTTTGGGACTATTAAATGTGAATGGTGTTGTATTAGGACTTAGTAGACTTTCTTTCTATTTAATGAATTTTAAAGTTCGACGAGGAGGAACACAACATATTTTTATGATAATTTCCCAACAGAAATTAAATTTTGGTCCTAAAATTTAATGTGCCAAATTACCATTAAAAATGTCTAAATATGTCATCCATAACCTTAACATATCCAACATATGCATAGTTAAAAGTATAATGAAACTCTTATTATGATATAAAGTAGTCTTAGTACCATTTGTTAATTTGTCGAAACAGTGTGAGATACTGTTGTAAGATAAAATACTTTCAATAATAATTTTTTAATAAAAGCATTTTCATAAAAAAGTTAAATGGTATTTGGAAACATAATAACAAAAGTTATAAAATTTAGGGATGAATTATTAGGTAAATGTATATTAGGCTTCCAACTTTTTCATCAAACATATATATGGTCAAGAACAACTTTATATACCAACAGGACTACCTAGTGTCTCTGTTTTCACCTATTATTGGCATGTTAAAGGCTGCATCAACAGAAGTTAAGCTTCCCACATGAACAGTTGTCAAAAACTCAAACATCTGGCCCTTAATTTTATGATCCTTAAATTTCCCAACATTTGGGCTAAAAGAGACCAAAGCTTGATTTTCATAAAGCAACAATATCTCCCCATTACTCAACATGCATAAAACCTGAAACTTATTTTTGGTATACCCATTCACCCTGCCTCTGCCTGGAAAACCAGAAAACTGACCAAATGTAATGAAAATCCTTGGAATATATTTCCCAATAACAAACTCCCTACTCCAAGATTCTTTAGCATTGTAATTCTTCATCATCCATATCTCATTTGTTCCATCATCATAGCTTATAACAGCAGAAAGTAAACCTTTTAATGCCACTAAATGGCATTTGTGCTTGTTCATACCCTCAAAATCAGGCCTTGGTAATTCTTGAAATTCCTCGGATAATAAGTCGAATGAGATTATATCTTGACATTTACCTCCTTCAAGTAGATAATAATTTGTGAGCCAATGAAGCTTTCCATTCACCAAAGCCTCTGACTGTACTCCGGTAAGCTGGTAATGTGTTTGGCCTTTGTTCCTCCATGCATTAGTGCCTAAAGTGGCTACATAAACATCAGGTTTTCGATTCATATCTGGGATTTCGAATGAGCTTCCTTCATAATACACAATCTTTATTACCCTGTAAACATTGGTTTTTGGGTGGAAGCCAAATCCGAAAACAGACCTTAATATCTTCCCATTTAAGTGCTCCATGCCTTTGGGGGGAAGCTGTTTGTAGCCTCTAGTAAAAGGATTGTATATATAAACAGGATCATCAAGCTCATAATCTGATACACACAATAATCCATTACAAGAGCCTACAATTTCGAATCTTGGCAACGTATGCTGAAATGGGATTTTCAGCCTTCTCCATTCCTTGGAAGGGTTGTTCAGATCGCTCACAAATACGTTATACAAAATGAATTTGGGGAATTCAGAGTGCAAGATTAAGCAAAGACTTTCATTACCAGCATTAGACAAGTGCATGCTTGCTAGCAATGGATCCGCGGTTGAATTGTTCCATAGTTTGCATACGAATTTGGATAGTAAGAGGGATGAAATCGGAAGCCTGGAAAGAATTTCGAAGGTGATTTCTCTTGGAAGTTTGGAAAGAATTTCAAAGTTTTTTTGTTTTGGGAGATTGTTCATCATCAAAGTGGTTTTATCAACTTCTGGTTTGCTTCTTCGTAATTTGCTCTCCTTCTGAATGCATGATCCCATGATCTCCTAATGGTAATTCAGAAGTTTTTGAGACTACATAAACAGAAGGAGAAAGGAATTAAAAAGGGTTTATGAATCTTTGGATTTGACAATGAAATAGGGTTTGTCTCTGTGTCCTGTAGTAGGACGGCTGAATAAACAAGTTAAATTCTCTCTCATTACAGCAAAATGCCAGCAACTACAAGGAACCTCAAGGCCTCAAGTTGAATTCATATTAAACCTGTGAATTCATATTTCCACAAACATATTTGATATATTCACAACCGCGGTTATCTCACATTAACAATAAACAGATCTAATACTCATGTAAAAGAACTCGTGAAAATATCAACAAAAAATATATATAATTGTAAAAGTAACACTTTCCTTGAACTTTGAAAAGGCCAAAAAAAAAAAAAAATAGCCCAATGATTTTCATTCAGGGGTCACCTTTGATAGTTATAGCCTTATAGGCATCAATTTGTAGATCTCAAAACTATCAACAAAATGAACACATTCTAGATACTCAAAACATTATGTACAAACAAGAATAGGATCATAGCAAAGCATGTACACTAAATTTTGGGTTTGGCTGCTCTACATTTGAACCTTAAGAATCTCGGTAATGAACTATAGCTCAGCGATAGGTACCGTCGTTTCTGTTGTCTTTTCTGTAAGCAATGGTGTGGTGGTTGACCTATCACTTGTGATGAATGGTTGCTCGATATCTTCATTAAACCTGTCCACGCTGTGAAGGAAGATCCCTGCCGAATTTACAAGAGGTCAACAGAATGTATATAACATAGTTACACATGGATTGGGGAACTATTCTTCATTAAGGACATGTATTTTCCAATTCTGATGCTACATTTGGTGGACCCTTTTTGTTCTGATGATAAATTCTCTCTTTCTAATAAAATTATACTTTTATCCATTAAAAAAATAATGTAAATAACATTACCTAGAAACCATATTATAGTTGCCAGGAAAAAAATAGAAGTTAGGATCAGAGCAGTCTTCCTCCAGTCGTTAAGATGATCCTGCAGTTTATGTCAAAAATAAGGTGAATCAGATGCACTTACAATCTGAGAATGTATGTATCATAGAATCATCTATCATGAAAAAAATCCAGGGGTTCAAGAGGGCCACTTAATTTCTCGAGTATCTACGATGACATTTTTGTCATTGTTTAGCCTATTATATACTCTGAGATATATAATATAAATATCATCACTGACTCTGAATGGAGATCGAAGTTGATTATCAAACCTCAGTTCAAAATTACTTAAAAGTTCTCATATATATATATATATATATATATATATTTACCTTTTTTTAATGAAATAAATTGTGGAATACAAATTTAACAAAATTTTGACTCTCAAGTCTCAACGATGGTTGGAGCATAAAATTTTGATAATTTTAACTTGAACTATATGATCAATAGCTGTCTAACTGATCTCATTACTTGAGACTCATGAATATGTGAGCACAAATCAAATGGGAAAAGCATTATAAAGCCAAATATTTAGCAAATAGCTACACTAACAAGAAATGCAAACCTGGAGTACACCAACAAGTGGAGAGGAAGGCACGTCGCCAAATATGTGAATTGACACAGTAGAGATGGCCATAGATAATGGTCTTACACTTGGTTCAACACAATGGAGACATACATAATTTACAGGGCCCTGCAATTGCATAAGAGATTGTAAATACGGAGTGCGTGTATGGAATTCCTGATTTATAAAGACAGTATTTTGCTTTTCAAAAAATAAGCATGATAGAATTAATAGTAAATTTGAAAGTAATATAACACTGGTTAAAAAACGAAATAGGAATGTTTTCTGCTGGTAAAGAGTTCTGACATGATTTCGACAACTCAAACCGACTTGAATTTTATTATTATATTAATCAGGAATTAAAAGGGAATGTCACCCAAGTACAAGCGGAGTATACAACCAAAAAAAAAGAAAAAAAGATGAACAACTTTCAACCTCAGAGGAATGCTTAGGCCTGAAATATCATCAACTTTCTAGCTTAGGCTAGGTAGCTAAAATTATTACATATAATTCCAAGTTTCAAGAATTTCTAAAAATTACCAACTCAGTGTCAAATATCTGACAACTAGCACTGTCTCACCAGAATTGGAATGTAAATGGAAAAAATAAAAAAGCATGTAATATAGGACACTTCATATTATTCAAGTTTAAAATTGGACCTCATGCATGCTATAATTTGATGCAGTTGAAGAGTGTCTTGGAAATGATTTGATTTCATAATGGGCTAATCTGACTTTCAGTTCATCTTTCCTATTTTTCACTTTGCAATAGAAGCTCATTGACAAGTGACAGTGTGACACGAAGTACCTTTATTAGCAATAAATCATACACACCTAATGCCAACCTAGGTAGTTAACTGAATTTTCCTTGACAATAAACCATTTAAGCATGCACTGATTCCAACTGCAAGGTAATATCGACAACAGTCACAAAGAGAAATGTCTATTTATAAAGAAAATTACCTGAGTAGCAAATACAAGTAGTTCCCCAATCGCAAAAAGAACCAGAAACCCATACATGTTCTTTAAACAAAAGGCTACAAAGCAAAATATTGCCCCCAAAAATGTTGCCATTGAAAGAAGCTGCAAGAAGCAAAAGCAATTTATAAGACGGTTGGGATGATGATGAACATGCTGCTGACATGTACAATTGAGTAATATAAGACCAACTGCCAGATACATCTTCTTTTTTTTTATTTCACTTTTTCATTCCAACAGGGTAACACATGCAGTATTATTACGTTGAACCACAAATTTCTGTTGTCAATGTAACAGAAAGAAAATTCAACACCGCACAAAGAGATAGTTACAAATGCAAGTGCTACCTTAAAAGCATTAGAAATTGTGGCAGTCATACGATCCAGGACAAAACCTCCTGCTAGTGTTCCCACTATTCCACAGACAATTGTAACTCCTCCAAACATTAAATCAGCATTATTCTGGAAAAAGAACCCAAATTCACATAGAAACAGAAGCTAATAAGTTTCTAGTTCCCTTTGTTTTCTTTCAAGTTTTTGTTTCCTTCAAAAGCATTTAATGTGCAAAGAAAAAATTAAACTAAGAGAGGAAGAAATACATTGTTATATAATTTTAAAAAGGGGCCCTTTTACGTACTTTATTTTTAATTTATATTTTTGTTATAATTATAGGTATTTGTTTTTATATCACTGTATCTAATGTTTGTAAAGAGCGCACCATATGATAGATGTTATAACCGGCCTTTGGTCCCCAATATGAATAGGCACCTATGACAAAATTGTATGCTATGTAACCTGCAAACAAACATTCAGAAAAGAGAAATTAGTACGTACAAAGACAGTTAAGGAACATGACCAAGTGATCATCAGAGGCCTGACATCCTCAACAACTAAAATTAGACAAGGAAACTTGAAGGTACAAGGACAACGGAAGTACCTAGAACATTCACGACATAGACCTTGTCAAGCAAAAGCACTTCCATGTCTTTCAGAAATCTTGACAACTGATTGATATTCGCACTTTCACCTTTAAAACTGTAAGGGAGTGAGGAAACAAATGCAACCATATGCAATCACAACTAACATAAACTGAGCTACGTTGGAGAGTCCTCACCTGGAAGGTTTCTTTGATCCTTGACCTATAAAATCATCCTTTACAGAAAACGACCCATTTGAAATACCTGCTTTTATAACAAGAATCCAAATAATTTATGATGGCCAACACACAAAAAAATGATATTCAATTGTAAACCACTGGAAAAATCAGAAGGTTAAACAAGATTCATCTAATTCCCAAGCTAATATATTTCAGTCCATGTATAATAACAGCAGCTATTATAGTGAACACTTTCCACATTAGTCCATATGTGTTAAATAATATAACAGAAAATAGAAATTAAGCTGCAATTTAGACCAAATTACTATCTTACATATTACAACTTATATGCAGTACCTTCAACTTCTAAGGCAGCTGTCTCTATGGATTCCAAAGCTTTTCTTGATCCAGCAGGAGAAAAGCCTGTGTTCAATGACAGTTGAGAAACATCTTAAAAGTAATGAGATAGCGAAGTAGCACCTAATTCAACACACACCTTTCATCTGCAATGGTTTCATCACAAAACCTAAAATAGCAAACGGGAGCATCAGAATTGCCTCCCCCCAGAATGCAGCACGCCAACTCAAATGTTTTCCAACCTATAAAACAAACAAAAAACTGAAGATTACTATTTGTCCCTCCCAAATAAGGGCAAGGCTCTGCAACTTAAAGAATATAAGCCCTATGGCAATAAGTGACTTTAGAAAACAAGTTTATAGTAGAAATTACATGATCACACGCCACATACTAGACACATAACAGAATTAATATATAAATTCACACATGGTCTAAAATCTAAATATTATTTTAGATATTTTTGCAAAGAGAAACATAATTGAAGTAGCAGTCAAAAATATGTACTTACCAGTCCACCATAAACATAACCGATTGCAACCCCGGATGGTATACACATGTAAAATGTTCCCAGCCATGCCGTTTTCTGATATAAAAACAGGATATATACATATATAAGTAAAGACCACAAATCAATAGAGGATGCTTAGAAGTAGCACGCGGAGGTGATAAAATTTCAAAAAAGGGAAGCTACTAAATACAATAGCACATTGCTAAATTACACACATAATTGAGCTTAGATTATAACAAAGGAAAATTGATATTATTATGCTAAAATCAGCAGACATTCTGAAAGAGCCTGAAAATTTGTGTTCAACATGAGCAAATCAACTTCCTCCTACTGTTTTCACTTAGATATACATGCATAATTGGTTTCATGACATGCTCAACATTATCATATTATAAAAACACATTAGGAAGCATATTATGATACATGAAAACTGGGAAGCAAGCCTTATCAAATAATTAAAATGAAAAAGGACCTGAGCCTGTAAGGAGAAAGGAGGGAACCTTGACAAAGATGCTTAAGGAACTGAACAGATAAAACTAGAAACTAAAGAAAAACGAGTAGCTCATTATTTTCACCAGAAGAACATAATTACTGAATTTAAGTTTGGCTATTTATTAGAGGAGGCTAATGCAAATTCAGCTTAGATTAATCAATTTTTCAGCAAACACAGATCTTGGCCACACTATAAGACTGATGATAACTTGATTTTCTATCAAACTAGCCACAAAATACTAATATGGAAAAAGCGAATATAAACTGTGTAGCTAGAATACATTTGACAAAGTTCAAATTCCTTCACCATATACATACATATATATATAAAATATATAATTATATATATATACACACAGAGAAAGAGAGAGAGATTGAATAAATTCCATCAACAAGTATGACATGATGTATCTCTTATATATTTCTAACCTTTAGCCATAGTACAAAGCTAAAAAGAGTAATTGTTGTGAGAACCAAACAATCAAAAATAGACTTCGAGACTTAGACTCTTTTGTTTTTTCTGATAAATACTTCGAGATCTTCGGGAGTATAACAAGTTAACAACTTACACTTGGACTATAACCGGTGAAATACTAGCACGTCAAGGTAAAAGCTGAAAGTGTTGTTTGATGATGATTCATGAACATAAATGACCAAATATACCCATTTTTGGATAAGTTATGAAAAAAATATTTGTTTTGCATAATCTTGAACATATCAGGTCTCAAGAACATAATTGTGTGCAAGCTAGACCAAATGAATACAAACCCTCACCAACAACCAATAGCCTGGATTATATTATTTAGCTATTTATCAAAAAGGAAAATATACGCCCTATGTTTCGAAATATAAGATCAAATTTGGCTTCTTTTTTTAAGTCAACTGAGATATTTTCAAATTTTCCAAATTGATGTGATTCATAAATTTTAGTCAATACAATTATGAATATTGTACAATATCTAAAAACTACTATTAGTTACAATATTTATTGTTATAAAAAATAAATGAATCACATCAATTATAAATTTAAAAATGTCTAAAATTGACTTCAAAAACTCAAAATTGCTTTTATATTTTGGAACGGAGCATAAAATTAACAGCCTCGTCAAGAGAGAGAAACAAAACCTGAGTAGCAGGGGCATTATCATCAATAAATGGAGCTGCTAGACTAATAAAAGAAGCCTCACCAACACCTACTAACCTGAAGAAAGACAAAATTAGGACTGCCCAGTGTGGGGAATGAATACTCTGATGTGAAACAAACAAAATCTCAAATTGTGAAGAAGATCAAAGCAATCTACTTACATACGGCAGATTGCAATAGACCAGAAATTGAACGAAAAACCACAAAGAGTAGTAGCAATAGTCCAGACTGTCAATCCAACTCCTATTAGCCTAAATGGATTCACACTGCAAAATTCATACACATTCAACCAAACCAAGTATTAGTTAGGATAAGTCAGCATCAAACTTAAGGCATAGCTACAAAACATACTTCCAAACAAGGAATTAATATCAAACTATAATGCGAAGTGCTTAATGTTGATATATTCAGGAATTTAAAAACTGTTTTACTAGTGCCTCGTGAGTCGTGTCAAATAATCTCTACCTCCAGTCTCCAGATATAAACACCTAACAAAGAGTTGTAGCCATCAACAGATAAGTTATAGCTTGAAGCCTCCATGTGATTCATATTATATTTTGAAGTAGTTTCAAAGAAAATCATAAATGGCTTAGGAAGAATATTGAAATATTTTGAAAAAGAATCAACCTCATAACAATGTCTACAACCCTCATAACCATTTCAGGGAAAATCTAATTTATGATTCTCATCTCGCAAACAAATTTAAATGGCTAAGTGCAAGAGTTAACAATCGTAGTGGTCATATAAGGCCTTAGAGCAGGCAACCAAAATACCCTATTGGACATTGGATGGCATATGTGCTATACATGGAGAATGATCCATACATTCTCCATAGCCAAAGATAGATGACATCCAATGTCTGTCAAATAGTTTGGCAGATAGTCATACCCTCCGCCAAACTATTTGGCGGGCTTTGGATGCCATCCAACTTTCGCTTAGGATCTTACCCTTGCATAGAAAAAAAATATTATAAATATATAGTAACAATAAAGCTCAAGAATATTTTCAACTATGAAAAAGAAGTTGTGAGAAAAGCTCACCGAACAATGGAAGGGCTAAGTTAATTCTCAACACATTTACATTCCCGACATCATTATCTTATGAACTCCTTGGGTAGTCTATCTACGGTCCATATAAGAAGGAGTGTTTATGCTTATGCGGACTTGCCCCATTGGGTCATTCGTTCGCTGCCTCAGATGTACACCCTCCCGAACTCTTTGGGCTAACGAGAGGGCTACTCGGAGTCTGCTCCTCATTCCCATTAGAAAAAGAACTTTTAGGACTTTCTTCGTTCTTTTGCTAGTTTTATAGTAGTATTAGTAGTCTCAATCGCCAACAGCTTCTTTAGAAGACTAATAGGATTACGCTCGGATCCCACACCCGTGAGATCCTCACTACTTTCAGATTATGTTGTTATAGCGCAAGTGATCATGGAATCTTCATCTTTCCTATGTCCTGTCCAATGTCCTCGGTTTAAAGGGTTACCTTGCGCGAGAGTGGTAGGTAGCCATTATAGAGTGCTAAGCCACATATTCTACTTACAGTCTCCTTTATTTTTACTAGCCAAAAATAATTTATTTCACATTAAGTATATCTAGCAATTATATCTCCTTCCTTAGATTGAATATTTTTAGAAATCAAGCTTGAAAGTTTTCCCTCCACCTCAACGTCAAAGCAACCGTAGGTTGTGCAACTCATGCACCAAAATAAAATTATTACCTGTGCGCTAAGGATGCAAATATTGGGGATGCCACGAGAAGTCCAACCATGAATGCAGACGATATGACACCATCTTCAAAATTGTTCAAGTTAAAATCCCCTCTGCATATGATACAAAGACTAAATTAAGTGAATTGAAGAATTGACAAGACTTATCAAAAGGTGTTTTCTTAATGTTAGAACGGGAAAAGTTTACACAAGCAATAGTGGTAGTAGTCTCACGAAACAATGCTGCAAGTTGAATTAATATGGCTAGCTTAAGAGAGTATAAACAAACACTAAGGCTGGATACTAGCTAGTTCATTCATAAATCCAAGCTAGATTTATTTGGGTTGGATGTGTAGGATCATAGCTACAAACATGCACACTACTCATGCACTATCGCGAGCTTAATAATGTAGCAGCTGATTTCAAAAGGGAAGTCACTACAAATTTCTCTAAATAATAATGTCTACAACCTATTTAACATTATGTTGTATAATCCGAGCAGGACAGCACTCAAGCAACTAGCAAGTATAGTATCATAACAAGAGCTTTAAGTAAGACTCACTGAATTCCACTACCAGATGAACAAGTACCGCTCTTTGTGCAAGTTTTTCTATCCCCATTCACTCCATTGCTCGCTATTGCTCCTCGATCCACATAGTTGATCAAGTTAATCACACAAAATATTACGAGTAACCTGAAAATATAGCAATACATATCATTACCCATTTAACACAAACTAAATAGTTAGGGCTTGATACATATAAATTCTGGAAGTGCACACCCCTATATGGCAATGATATAACTCAACCAAACAGAATATACAGAATATGAAATTCACAATAAGATTTGGGAGTTCTTCCAATCATTAAAATCTTTTAACTACATTACTGTAAATCAATCGTCAATATATAATTCAAAATCATGCCTTTCAAAGGAATTCAATAATGCATGTAAAAAAACAGGAAAAACTTTTCAACAAGCTAATATTTCTCTGTCCAATCCCAGAAAAAAATTAAAAATTAAAAAACAAAATCTATAGCTTTCGGTAACCCGATTAGGTTCCAATTAATGATTTCAGAAAACCCGCGTCTGATTCGGGTAAAGTCTTTATCTTTTTGTGACCCAGATGAGAAAAATGCCTAATAAGAAACAAAATTTATAATTTTCTGTGTTTCCTAGTATTTCTCAGCAACAAAACAGAGAATTAAAAGAGAGAAAGATTGTACCTTTTTGGAGTAAACCATGAAGGCTTTGGAGCTGAGACTGCAATGGAAGTTCTCGACATGTCTGTCTCCAGGGGCACCACAATCGATGGGTTAGGCTCTTCCTCCCCTGTCTTTGGTTTTGGCTCTGCCATTAAAGGAAGAGTATTTATATGTGTAGTAGACTTTGTTTAGAAGTTTTGACTGATAGCTTGAAGAAAGAAGAGATGCTCTCTCTTCCAAAGCCAAGTCGGAAAAACTATTGTCAGCAAAAAAAAAAAAATATATATATATATATATATATATCTTTTTTTATTTTAATTTAACAAATAATTAACACCCGGAAGGGTAAATTTAGTTAAGATTTGTTGCAACAAACATTTATTATTTTCTGGATTCTCTCAAATCCTCTTTATCTACAACTCTTTGTTGGTGACACCATGTATATCTCTTATTATCACTGTATTTTATTTTTGTGAATGCATTATTCTTGTATTTTAAGATAAATGATTGACATGATTCAAAATTTACCAGTCAAGTTTACTATATACATACATATATATATATATATATATATATATATTATCTACATGTCAATTGTCAGGTTCATATTGTGCCTTTAAATTATAACAGTATAGATAAAAAAATAAAAATAAAAGTAAAAAGTAAAAATCTTTATAAATTTATGACATTTATCATCCATTGAAGTTTTCATACCACCGGTAAAGTCACTTGTTAGATTCTCACATGTTATGTGAATTTGCATTCTTTCTTGGTGGGAGATTTTATTTCCTAATTACTACTACTTATTATGAGGCTTATATTTTCGTATGAAATTTACTGTTATTGTAATTGATAAATTCTTGATTTTGATAATGTAATTTATTTATACTTATACTAATATTTATGTGTGAGAGTATCACAAAAGCAATTGTAAAAAAAATGTGAAAGATAACCCTAATATTTTTATTTTATTTTTTTAAGCACTGGTTTTTGGGGAGGAAAATATAATTCACAATTATGTACATTATCAATATTACAATATCAAGAATCAATCAAGCTTAGAAGTGAAAATGATCCCGAGTGGTTCGAAACTTGATTCGAAAAATTTGAGCGAGACTCGGATTAAATACCTCAACAAGTCGAATTCAAATCCATTTTGATACTCGGATATTTATACGATTTTAATCCTAACAGCCTACTGTTCGCTTATTTATAATATCAAATCTTTATTACCTTACTAATCCCTACTTGATACAGGTTCGACGATCCATACTCGTTTATAGTATCGAGTATACTCGATTAATGATCAATATACAATTATAAATATTATAAATTATGTATTACTACTAATTGAATTATTTGATCCTTATACTTCAAAATAAAATATCAATATTCATTTTTTGAAGTTAATTTAAAATGGTTTTAAGTTAAAAATTGATATAAATTATTTTAATTTTAAATTATACAATTAAGAAAATTGTAAACTATCTGAATAATGATATTAATTACAAAATTGTTATTTTTAAAAGTTTGGTAAATTAATCAAATTTAAAATTATAAAATATCTCAAATTAACTTTGAAAAATAAAATTTGATCCTATAATTTCAAACTGTAAGAGTCTTATTTTTTTTTCTTCTAATAATGGTTACTGATTTTAGAATAGAACCCTAATCTCAATTTGAACTCAAAAGGAAGAGGTATTATATTTAAATGATTTCCTCAAATATTAATGAAATCATATTTCTTCCATTCATTTTTGAATGTCATATATTACTAATTTATTTTACTCACTTCAATTTTGAATTATAAATATTTTAAATTAATTTTAAAAATAAAACTTAATCTTATATTTTGAAATGGCAAGAGTATTATTTTTTTAATGATGATTTGTTTCATTTAAATATTAATTTAAATATTTTCTTAATATAAATTTTTTATTTTGTTTTACATATGTAGCTAATTTTTTATATAAAAAAATATACCATGTTGTTTAACTTATTTTTGAAGACAAAAAATAAATTAATTTGAAACTCATATTTGAGTTGAATGAGTTATATGTAGTTCTATCAATATCACAAAATCATTATCCAATAGTTATTTTTAAACTAAACAAGTATTATTTTAAGGGTAAGAATATAACAATATTATATTAACCGCTATATTGGATTGAAGAAAACTTGTTTTGAAGTTGATATAATGTACTAAATAGTATGTAATTAGTGGTCCTATAATTTTAAAAATAATAATGTATTCCCTCATTTTCATTATATATGACATTCAAGACATAATCACACATATTAAGAAGTCTCATTAATACTAATGTTAAATAATTAATGTTGGTTTGAAATTCTATTACCACCCATATACTAAATAATTACTTCTCCTCCGCTCTCTCTCAATTATTCCATCCTGATAAGATTTTTTAGGAGTAAAGCAGGAAAGAATTAGATTTTTTTTCTAGATATATGGAAAACGTCTTATATTCTGGGGGGAAAAACTTCTAAAACGTCATATATAATGGAAATGAGGGAGTAAAATATAATGTTATGAATTTTATGTAATTTTGTGAATTATGAAATACATAGTTGATCAAGTTAATTGTTTTTTTTTGTACATTATCATAATATTAATGATCCAATTCTGATTCGTGTATGTCTCAAATACTCGTGAGTAGTTCGATTAAAAAACGAGTCGAGTCGAGTACAATAAAACAAGTCGAATTCGAATATGAGCAAATGTTACAATATTTGAACTCGAGTACGAATCTGAGCACTTTAAAAAAGTTTCAAGTAGAATTTGAGTAAGTTAATGTTCGACTTGACTCAGGATCATTTTCGCCCCTAAACCTCGCTAGAAGAGTAAAAAATAAACTTACAAATCAAACAAACTTCACATAAAAGAGGAAACACACTTCATATAAAAAGAATAAATAAATTCATATAAGTGATAATCGAACAAGAGATCTAAAGATCACAATACCTATATGGTACTCTCTCCATATCATACTTTTAGTGAGTAATATAAAAAGAACACAATTTAGTTTAATTTCTCATCATAATTTTACTATTATATTATACTAATAAACTAATAAATTATTATTTTACGAGTATACCTAAAACTACAATATATTCTTAATATTTTTAAATTTTATAAATGAGACTCTAAGATCCAACTCTCCTCTTAGACACTTTCCACTCCATTCTTTTCTCGTAATTTGGTAATAAAAATACTATTATATTAAAAAATACAATAATATTTGTCTTAAATAAATAAGAGTTAAATTTTATATATTGACAATGTATATATAAGTGATGTTAAGATCATAACAAGTCATCAAATAATATTTAACATAAAATTTTTATTAATGAGGTATTATGATCCTGATGTGAGTTGTATATATACTCACAGTGCATAAAATTTTAAATATTTGGTAAGAGTAAATATCTAATTATTTATGTTTCTATCGGAGGACATGGGATGAAGAATGAAATGGATGAGATTTTACTATTTTAGCCCCTTCTTGTGTGAGGAGAGAGTAATATTAAAGTGTGCCTGCTTAGTAGAAGAAGGAAGTATTTTTTACTACGTCTCTAGGTTTTTTTTAGTGTTTAACGTAGGATTATTATGGAGCATGATTGTTGGCATAATTAGGAAGGAGAATCAATTTTGCCGGTCAAAGATGTGGTGGGCTGGACGTACGTACGGCTTCGGAGATATCTCATATTCATATACGTCCAATCAGATGGGAGCTGCTGATAGTGACAGATGTGGGTTTCGCCGCTGATGATGTTGAACGTACGGCCTTTCATCTTAGGATATATCACATGTCCAATAAAAATATGGGAGCTAAGCTAATCATGAGACAAATCGACAACGCTATTTGGACTTTGGTTGATGTCTTTTTTTCTCATAAAAGTCACAAAATTTATAGTATTTTATTGTTTTATCCTAAGAAAAAAAAGACCCTATGTTACCTACACAATCTTAATTTTTGTAACATTTAAAATTAAATAGGTTTTTATGTTTAACTATAAAACACTTGGGTGTAGAAGTGAAACCATGATAATAAAATTATTATGATAATTTTAGAGAATATTATATCATTTTTAATACTATCATTAAAAAGAGAGAGTGAGAGAGACCCTCTTCGTGAATTTTTTTTTAACAAATGGAATTGTTATCGTAGAATAGATGGATGGTAATTATTATTATTATTATTACTCTTTGTGTTCCAGAAAAAAAGTATTATTTGACAAAATTCTTATTACACAAAAATAGTTTATTTATTTATTAATATCAGTACAAAATGATACAATATCCTCAAGTTTGAAATTATTATTTCATTATTATGGCACCTGTTTGTAAATAACTATAAAACAAAAATACAACCTTAAACTTTTCAAATTTTAGAATTAGGACTTTTTTATGCAGTGGAACTGATGGAGTATATTATCCTTTTTGTTTTTGGTGACAATGGTATATTCGCACAACTATATGTAAAAATTCGTATATATATACATGGAATATGCATGGTAGTAACTCAATCCATGTCAGTGCATTAGCCCTTTAATTAAACCCCTCCAAGAAATCTGTATTGAATTCTTTTACTTTGTTTACACCGAAGCTAGCAGAATGTTAGATATAGTCCTGTCTCTACTTTTAGAAGCAGTTTTTGAGAAGTTATCTTCTCCTGTCCTAGAGCAGCTTCGAGATCTCTACAATCTGAGGGAGAATATCAAGAAACTGCAGCAGTCACTACCAAAGATTCAAGCTTTTCTTGAAGATGCAGAGACCCGGCAAGCAACAGAAAAAGTTGTCCAAATTTGGCTGTCTAATCTTAAAGACAGCGCTTATGATTCCGAGGACTTGTGGGATGAACTTGCAGTGGAAATCATGTTGTGTGAGAGGAGAAGCAGCATTAAAGATCAGGTATGCAGCTTTCTTTTGCCTTTTGAACCGTCGAGAAAACTTTTTAATCTTGCAAATGAGCTCCAAGATAAGCTTAAAGTACTAGATGGGATTGCCAAGGAGGGTATGGACTTGAATTTTAGAGCTTTGGCTCGAGAGAGGGAATATTCTGAGAGTCTTGGTACAAGGAAAGCAACAGGCTCATTTGTTGTTAAATCAGAGATCTATGGAAGGGAGAAGGATAAAAAGAGGCTTATTGAGCTTCTTTTGCCTTCTGATCCCAAAGGGAAAACAAAAGGGGATCTTTCTGTCATTCCAATAGTTGGAATTGGGGGTTTAGGCAAAACTACTCTAGCTCGATTGGTTTATAATGATGAGAAAATAACCCGTTACTTTGATTTGAGAATTTGGGTTTATGCATCTGAAGTTTTTGATGTTAGGAAACTCATTATAACAATCGTAGAGTCTGCTAATAAAAAAAGTTGCAAACTTTTGGAGATGGATCTGCTCCAATCTCAACTGCAGGAGTCTTTATGTGGAAAGAAATTTTTGCTTGTGTTGGATGATGTATGGAATGAAGATCAAGAAGAGTGGGATGAACTGGGAGACTTGCTAAAGAGTTGTGTGGAAGGGAGCAAAATTATCGTCACTACCCGCAGTAAAAAAGTTGCAGCAGTTATGGGCACAACTTCAGCATATCTTCTCAAGGGTCTACTTGAAAAAGATTGTTGGGATTTGTTCAAGAAACAAGCTTTTGGGGAAGAAGATGAAGAAAAGCATCCTATTTTAGTGGAAATTGGCAAGAGAATTATCCAGAAGTGTGCAGGCGTGCCATTAGCAGCAAAAGTTATGGGGAGTCTGTTGCGGTTCAAAAGAGACGAGAAAGATTGGATATTTGTGGAAGAAAGTGAGCTATGGAGCTTTAAGGAATGCAAAAGTGGCATTCTGCCAGCTCTAAGGTTGAGCTACAATCATTTGCCATTACATCTCAAGCGATGCTTTGTGTTTTGTTCTTTAATTCCCAAGAACTATGAAATTCAGAAGGAGAAGTTGATTCATACATGGATGGCTAACGGTTTGATTAAACCCGTCAGAGGAAATAGAGCATTGGAGGACATAGGCGACGACTACTTCAATGATTTGTTGTGTTTGGCTTTCTTTGAAGAAGTTGAGAAATCCGATGATAGCAGCATGTCATATTACAAAATGCACGATCTCATTCATGATCTTGCAAAGAGTATTGGAGGGGACGAATTTGAAATACTTGGGCATGGTTTAGCTACAAGTTATCTTGCACAAATACGCCACTCGTCAATTGTTTGCCACTTTGAACCGACTTCATTTCCCTTATTTGAAGCAAAACATCTTAGAACACTGCTCTTCTTGTCTCCTGGAGGCAACTCTGAAGAACTTTCTTCTCATCTGCCTGAAAAATTTATCTATTTGAGGGTCCTTGATTTAAGCGGAAGTGGCATTAAACAGTTGCCTGAATCAGTCAGTGCTTTGATATGTCTGAGATACCTTGACCTTTCAAATACTTCAATCCAAGCACTTCCCCATACCATCTGTAATCTGCGCTGTTTGCAGACTCTGAACCTATCAGGCTGTTATAATCTTGTGGAGCTGCCTTTTGGGATTGCTAATGTAGTTAGCCTAAGACACATTAATACAACTGGATGTCATGGATTGATCCGCATTCCTGCAGGGATTGGAAAGTTGCTTCACCTTCAGACTTTGACAACTTATATTGTTGGCAAGGGTCCTGGGGAAAGCATAGCGGAGCTAAACTTCTTAAACCTACGGGGTGAGCTTAACATTAAATGCTTGGAGAATGTTAGGGATGCAAAAGAAGCAAAAATGGCTAATATGAGGGGGAAGAAGCACCTTCATTCGTTGAGCTTTCAGTGGGAGATCAGCGACGAATGTCACATCAAGAAACCTGCAAAAGGGACAACTCCACGCGAGGTACTACATGGAAGAAGTCTTGGTTCAGTAGGATCATCTCTTGGGATTGCTTTCAATGATGTGGAAGATATATTCCAATGCCTTGAACCGCATCCAAATCTTAAAAAGCTTTTTATCAAAGGGTATTTAGGATTGAAGCTCCCACTTTGGAATCTCCCAAATTTGGTTGTGATTGTGCTGATAAACTGTAGAAGATGTGAGATTTTGCCTATCATTGGGAAGCTTCCATGCCTTAAGACGCTTTGCCTGCAAGGGATGGATGGTATTACACGCATTGGCAAAGCTTTCTATGGCAAGGACACCCAAAAACCATTTCCATCTCTCAAAGAGTTAACACTAAGAGATTTCCCAAATTTGGAAGAATGGTCCAGCGTTGGCGGTAGGGAAACATTTTCTTGCCTGCAGAAGTTGATAATAGACAAATGTCCTAACTTGAAAACTTTTCCAGCCCTTTTTCCATCTCTTGAACATCTAGAGCTGAGGGATTGTCATCCAAAAATCATGAACTCCATGGGAAATATAACTTCTCTTTCCATTCTTGTAATCGACACATTCTTGGAATTGCTGCATTTACCAGGAGAATTGCTGGAAAACAACAACCGTCTTGCATCTTTGGAGATTCGCTCATGCCAAAATCTTCATTCACTGCCCTCGGAACTTGAGAGCCTGGCTTCTCTGAAGTCTTTGATCATTAGCTCCTGTGATGAGCTATCTTATCTACCACTCGGACTGCAGAAGCTAAAACTTCTCGAGTTCCTTGAGATTAATGGCTGCCACAACATGACTTTGTTGCCAGGAGATGGGCTCAAAGGTCTGATCTCCCTTAAAAATCTCTCCATTGAGAATTGTACTAATCTGATTTCTTTATCTAGTGGACTATGCCAACTTACATCCCTTGAGCAGCTGTCCATCATGAGCTGCCCAAAACTGATCTCATTGCCGGACGGTCTGCAAAATCTCTATTCACTTCGGAACTTGACCATTGTATCCTGTCCCGAATTGTTCTCATTACCAGGCAGTCTGCAGCATGTCACAACACTGCAAAGTTTGGTAATCCATAGTTGTCCTGGCCTGACAGCTTTGCCGGATTGGTTTGGGCAACTTTCTTCCCTCAGATCATTGGCAATATCGAATTGCAATTATTTAATATCATTTCCAGAAGGACTGCGACGACTCAGTAAACTCCAGCACCTATCAGTTCAAGATTGCCCTCATCTTGAAAGACGCTGCAAGAACAAGAGGGGTAAGGAGTGGCACAAGATAGCTCATATCCCGCATGTCTATATCGGATCACTCAAATTTGGGAAATAACTCAGCAGCTCTCTACAGGTGAATCAGAGACTTTTTACTTCATTAGTTTGTATGATTCCTGTAACTTTTATGTTGGTTTGGTAAATCATGGCAGTTTTAAGTTGTGCAAACTTCACTTAAAGCAATGTATAGTATGAATTTGAGTGTATTTGATCACTACTATGATTATTTTCAAGAATCTTTGTGTTGTTTATATATCATTTGTCGGGAAAATTACACCAAAAATAATCTCAATCCCAAGAATTAATTTTCCCTCTTTGTGCAATTAAATAAGAAATCAACAAGCCCAATAATGAGAATGAAAATAACAAATAACCAATCATCTACAAGCAAGACACAATATTTAACGTGGAAAAATCATAGGTCGAACTTCGATTCTCTACTATATCACTAATAATGGACTTCCAATAATCCTCCCAAGTTTTATGCCCTAAAACTTGAGGTTACATAATAAATTGAGAGAGTACAAATTTAATTATCTTTAATTAGGTTGAGAAATCTAATTAACTTTACCATCCAAAACACCCATTCCAATAAGTCTTCAAGCTTCAATCGATTGTAACAGCGATGGTGCAAGTCACCCGAATAACCCGAAAGCATAAACCTGCTTTCTTTTTGAATCTCTCAATTAATCCCTCATTGATTCGGCTCTTTTTTTTTATATATTCCAATCCTCCTTCTAGCCAAAGATGATACCAATTAAAGGTATCAAATACCTTATATATTAATCTCATCCCAGCATGCAATTTGAAAACTTACCAAGTCATAATAAAAAATCTTTTCCTGGTTGATTTTTCATTCATACCCACACGGTTATGCCATCTAATTCCCAATTGGATTCATGCATCACGTGAATATTTTTGCCAACATATCCGAGAAATACATTTCATATTAAGTTAAGAATTTATTACCATAACAACCTATACGGCCCACATGACCTTGATTGGTCATCAAGTAAACATCCTTCTGTTTATTGGTTTTCAATAGCACTTCTACTAATTAACATAATATTAATATATGCTCTCCATAATTTGATTACAACTTGGATTCTATGTCATGGGTGAAGGCTCATACTCAACCATCTCCCCCTCCGACCCCATGAGAAGAGGAATCACCAATCACAACGCCTCACTCAGAGTTAATTCCAATGAAGTCAACTCAAAATTCTTAGAATTTTCAATTTTCTTCATGTCCGGTTTTGTCTCATCGGCATGGTTCATCTCGATGGGAGGATCTAACTGAAACTTTACAGATTTTTTCTTGTCAAATTCTTTCACAACCACTTTGTACCCTGACTGCGAGCTATCACTTTCTTTCTTCACTTTTGGTACTCATTTAAAGCGAAGAGCTTTCCTCTCATGGTTCTCATACAAAACTTTTCTCCCATCTCGCGTAGCTTTGTATCACATCTTTTTCTGCTTAACTTCCCCCATCTTCAACATCTCTCACATGCGCCTGTATCGTGTAAAGAGTGTTTACCTTCTTACCTCTAGTCACCACTAGAGACCTTTTAGTGAGCTTCCACTGCCTTAACCAATGTAACTTTTATAACCATTTTTATCAAGCTTACCAGTAGAGATTCTAGGCCTCTTGTCAAGTAAGAGGTCCTAGATTCAAATCCCATCCCTCAAATTAGCAACAAAAAAAAAGATTAAATTAAGGCAGCTATCTGGAACATATCTCTCAACATCAACCTACAACCACTGTTAGTCTCCAAATAAATATCTCCAATGCCTATAACCTTGGATGCGCTTTCGTTTCCCATCCGTACATAGTCAAAATCACTGCTAGTGTAGGATGTAAAGATCTCACCACGCAAAGTTGCATGGAACGAAACACCTAAATCAATCACCCAATCATTAACATGACACTTGAGTTTATCATCACAAACAATGGCTACATCAACGTCAGATAGATACACAATCGAGTCCTTATCCTCATCTTTTTCCTTAGACTGTTCTTTCTTAAAAAATCTGCACTTTCGCCTTATGTGACTTGGTTTCTGGCAGTGAAAACAAATTACTTCTTTTCTATCTCTTGACCTTCCCCTGAATTTGTCATCTTCAGGAGAACTTCTTCCTTTGTTTTTGCTCTTACTTTGCGCGACAAAAACTTGTGACTCAGCACTAGTCACTATGGTATCTCTTTGCCTTTGTTCCTTATTAATCAAATTATCCTTGACTGTATCTATAGTTAACGTACCATTAGGAGCAGAGTTACTCAGCGATACAACCAACGTTACTCAGCTATAAGGTAAAGAGCTCAACAACAACAAAGCTTGCATCTCATCGTCAATGACCATCTTCTTCGTACTCAACTAATTTATCAAACTTTGAAAATCACTCAAGTGTTCTGCAACGGAGTTTCCATCTATGAACTTAGAATTCACAAGCTTCCTAATCAAGAAAGCATTATTCTGTGTCGTCTTCCTTTCATACATGGACTCCAGTTTCTGTCAGAAAGCATATGCTTTAGTTTCCATGGTAACATGATGAAACACACTTTGATCAATCCACGATCTAATTAGACCAATAGTCTTCTTGTTCATCTTGTTCTACTACGCTTCACTCTTGTTTGTGGGCTTGACTCCTTCATCCTCTATCAACATATTAACGTCTCTCCTTATATGACATAAGAGGAGACATTGACAAATATGAAATAAAAGGAAAAAGAAATAAGCATTTTACATTAGATCAGAGCAGTCTGACCCACATAACCAAAGGTACTACCTTCTATTTCAATTTCAAAACAATCCTTTCTTTTCTTTTTTGCTGATAACAGAAAATAAAATTCCAATTACAAGAAAAGATTTAATTTGCTGGGGTGAACTTCAATGAAACACTATTGACACAATGGCGTTCATCAGTGGGCGTTGGGAATCCTTCGCCTTTAAACACATGACCTAGATGCCCACCACAAGCTGCACACGTAATTTCAATCCTCCTTCCATCTGGGTCTTGCTGACACCACGAGAAAGGCATCGGTAATTGTAAGTGTAAAATTCTATAAAAACCAACTTTTTTTTAGGGAGACAGAAAATAGAAATGGATGCAACTGAAAGGAAAAAAAAGCTCACATTGCGATTTATGGCTCCAGGGAGGCCCTCAAAGAAAGCTGGCCAACCACATCCAGAGTTAAACTTAGTAGTGGACTTGTAGAGAGGAGTTCCACATCCTGCACATGAGTAGATTCCCTCATCAAAGAACTTGTCATATTCCCCAGTGCCTGGGTACCTGTACATAAACCCAACTGTGTCAAAAGAGTTATAGTATTACATAAAAAAAAGAGAGAAGAATTCAGCTACTAGTCTAGTATTGATTCAAGAAATCAAGCTGGAAATTATAGAAATATTGGCTTTCACTGCCAGCCTCCACAAAATTTATATTTTTAATTGTCTTCATTTAGTTCTCAGGAGATATCACAGTTACACTGCCTTGTAGGAAAGACAAGAATTGATTAAACTTTTAATCGTGAGGCCCTAAAAGCAAAGAGCGCTAATCAGTTCCTATCTTACCTATAGAAGGCTTCCACACTTTTTACAGGACATTTTTGGGTGTTCTTCACTGCATATTTAATTTGTTGAAAAACCAAACATTCCCTCACCTACAAAAATATATATAATCGCTAATGAAATTGATTTTAAAAAACCTGCCTGTTAGAATCGGATTACACACATGCACACGACAATAAAGAATTAACACAGAGATTTATGTGGTTCCCAAACACGGGTATGTCCGCTCGCTCCGCTTCCCTCACTCCGCTCCGCACTTGGCCTTCTCCGAGAAATTCTCAGTTATGAGCCACAAGTTCCAACACCACCCATCCTACAAACGCAACACATATCTCCATCTAATATTCCAGTGAACTGACCCCATCAAATTCAATATTAAGAACTAACAGCAAATGGGTTCCACAGATATTGGAATGAAATTACACCAACATAGGTATGCAAGAATAAAAAGGCCAACAAATTAAAAAAGATACTACATTTAATTCACAAAAAACCACCACCAGTAAGCAAGCTCATCCAATATAGGAAATTCTTGACGCCCACTTGTTAATATTACTGGCATATATACTGTAAAAAACATACTCTGTGCCTTTCTGTCTCAGAATCCGAAACTGTTCAGGAGAGAGAATTGCACGCCACTCCTCCTCTGACTTCTGAACTGAACCAGGTCCAGCAATGGCTACTATCCCACCTCTGAAATTTCTCTTGGCCTGATCAAGAAACCCACCAAACCCAGAAGGTAAATTAGTATTACAAATTGTTTTCAATAAAGAAAATCTGAATTGGGTCTTGAAAATTTTTTGGAGGAAAAGGGATGGAGGGGTGGAAGTAGAACTGTTAATTAGGGTTCTAGAACAAGCGAAAGGTGAAATTTTTAGGATTTGAGAGCCCATGTGAGGTGAAGTGTGGATTTTTAATGTTAGTTCAAGACCAATTCAATTGTGACTTTGTGAGATTGATGATGTTCCGACCATTTCTTGGTTATGGTAACCAAGACTCGTCCATTCTTATGTATGAACTATGAACACGTCAGTCATGAAAAATTGCTATTGAAATAGTAATATGGATTTTTTTTCATTTTTATTTTTCCCCCCGAAATAGAGTGAAAATAATAAGTATATATTACTATTTTATATATCAATTTACTATGTATCGATTTTTTTTTACCTGTTGCAAGTATTAGTGTTACTTTTCTGTGAAGACATGTAATATATGATGGGTATTCTTATATTTCAATATAATCTTATGTATAATTATATTTTATAATTATAATTTGATTAAAAATTTTCTCTAATAATTTTTTTTTTAAAAATAGTAGTAATAAAATTTAGTAACCTAACTTTTAAAATATTTGTTATTGAATACACATTATTTTATTTTATTACTTTTTCTTTTTAAAACTTATTTTATTATAATTCAATTTTAGGGATACATTTTATCTTAAGTCTAAAAAAAAAAACTTATGGAACAAACATTGTGGTTAATTATAAAATTTTCTAACTTCCACGAAAGAGTAATTTTGAACATATGATTTTTGCTTTTTTTAATATTTGGATATCATATTAGCTTTTGTTTAATTAACCTCTTTGTTTTTTAATAGAAAGTTTTCGTTCTAACCGGGAATGAAAGAGATGTACAAGTGTGAAAGGAACCAAGCTCTTTGAGGCTCACTAATGTAATGTCAACTCGTTTGAAATCAGCTTATAAATAAAGTTAGTGGTCAATTTTTTTTATGGGTTAATAATTAAGGACGCAAATGTATCGAGTCGAATCGAATATTTAGTTGCTAAGAGTTAGTTCATAAAATATATCGAATCTGAAATAAAATTTAATTAAGACTCATTTAATTACTGAGTCGAGCACGATCTCGAATCGAACCCGAACAATTTGAACTTTTGAACGAATATAATCTGAGTATAAATAAAAAATTATAATTTAAAAAGATTCAAGTAATTTATAGAATTTTAAAATTTGCTCATATTTAAATCGTTTATATTTCGAATCGAGTTCGAATTGAACTTTTAATTTAGCGAATACGAATCAAAACCGAACCGGACCTTACTAATAATATAACAAACTTGTGATGACTCTTATGATTTTACAAATCAAAATTTAAGTTATTTCTTGTTTTACAACCTGCTAAGTTAGAATGGGCTTTTTTACGCATTTAAAAGACATCCTACATTAGAAATGTGATATATTCTACTAATAGTGTAAACACTAATTAAAAGTCAACCCTAATAAGGGCTAATAATCCTATTGAAATTTTTACAAAATTCTATTATTAAAACAAACAATTCATTGTAAAGTCAAAAGCATGATTTTTGCCAATTATATTGCTATCAGGCATTCCTAGCTCGTGCCTGCCATATACTATGAGACAAAATTCAACTACTACGTGTTTGTTGTGCGAAATGTGCGATTAAATAAAATACTTTTGCACTAAACTAATAAATAAAGTTTAGTATATATTTTTTAAGAAAAAATTAATAATTTTTTATTTAGATAATTTTTTTTTTCTAATTTGGGAGGAGGAGGGTTGAAACCTAAGACCTCTTGTTTAGAAAGAGGTATAGACTCCCACTTAAGTCAAAGTCTCTCGATATTATTTAGATATAATTAGAGTTGTGCTATGTATTGCGATAAATTTGTGCCGAATTACAATTGCTAAACATATCAATACATAGAATCGTATAAAATTATAAAAGAACCTCACTTTTTACACATCTCTCCAAAATGTTTACTACTAATACTTATTCACGTAACTAACAATCAAAAAGTCAACCTAAATATTCGCAATATATATATATATATATATATATATATATCATTTTTAATAAAATTATTCTTCTAGAAGCACCAAAAGTTTACCTCTAAAATGATGTTATAAGAAATCTTTACAAATACAAATAAAATAAACATGTTTTTATTATTTAATGTTTTATATGAAATCCCATTCATACCCAAAAAGTCAAATTAGTCTCCTCGTCATTTGGCCGGCATTAAGTTTGTGTTTGGCAAACAGGTCCTAAGCTTGCCAGACTTGAGGGAAAGGGCGTGTGTGGACCAAACGCATTTTTCCCAAACTTCAAATCAATTTAATACAAGTAGTCAAACATTTCGCACCAATTACCAAACCCAACTTTTGAATATTTCCTTCAATCAAACAACTCAGCATTATATACCATACCAAACCAAACCAAACCAAACCCACCTCCATTTGTTCTCTCTCCCCTCCACCTTCTCCTCTTCTTCTCCTTCTGTAAATCCTATATAGATTCATTCAACTTAGGGTTTCGAAGCAGCTCGCTTGTTGATCGCCATTGCATTTTAATGGCTGCCGCCGCGAGTAGCTTCGCTTCCACCTCTCTTCCAGAGCTCAAAATCAAACCCAAAATCGGCTCCGGTCAATTCCTCCGTTTCAATTCCTCTTCTTTTCCTTGTTTGATTCGAGTTTTTAACGATAAGATCAATAGGAATAATGCTTCGATAAAAGGATTGCCGTTTCTGAACCCTAGATGTGAGGAGGCGGTTTGGGTTCGGAATAGCCAGATCGAATCCAAGCCCAAGGCGTCTAGTTTTTCGGCTCTCGAGCTTCTCAAAACTTCTGCAGCTGACAGTGAGTCGATTTTAAGTTTTCGATATTGGATTTATTTTTTTCATTGGAAATGGATATTCTGGATTATTTTCTCAATTGGTTAATCCTAGTCAGATTAGTAAAATAAAGAATTATGAAGCTGGTTGAGTAAATAAAAATATTGGAGCTCATTCTATTTTATTTTTAAAATAAAATAAAAATAAAATTAAGTTACTGAGTTTAGCTGAATAATGATTTGATGTGAAGTTTAGTTTTTTTGGATGAGATTAACTCCACCTTATATGTTCATATGATTACTATAGACTTTGAAATAAACTGTTAAGGTTGGGATATTTTCTTTTGCTGATTTTTTCATTCATATTCATGCAATATTTGAGCGATCAGTTATATAGAGCAATCAGTTTGGTAGGTATGTGCTATCTTCCATTATGGCCGAAGTCATTTGATTGCACTTTATAACTACTGATTAAAACTGCCAATTTGGTATGTGGCTTATCAAAAAATATAATAGTAATAAAATTTGATATTATATGCGTATCTTTCAAATTCATGGTGATGTTTGTAATCATTAGGCACGTACCTTTATCAATAAAATGATCCCCTTTTTTCTATATCTGGGGAAAAAATAACGCTAACAAAAATTAAAATACTTGATAGATCGTAGAGTACAGCTTGCCAATCCCTCTGGAACTCTGAAATATATGGAGGTTACGTTTATATATCTTTTCATCCCTTGTGAAAATGAAACAGCTGTTTTAATTACCTTGCTAGATTATTATAGGCAAATGGCAGCAGTTTTTATGTTACTATTCCAAATAAATGTCTAGGGAAAAGCAAATGAAAGCTCTGGAAAAAGTACTCCTTTAAGCTTTACAGGTTTCTTTGTATTTGTTTGAGATCTAGTTTGTTAAAACATTGTTGAATTTGTTTGCAGGATATACAAAGGAAAGGAATAGTATCATGGTTGTTGGGCTCAATATCCACACCGCACCAGTTGATATACGTGAGAAACTTTCCATTCCGGAAGCACAATGGCCTCAAGCGATTGGCGAATTATGTGCTTTGAATCATATAGAAGAAGCTGCCGTTCTCAGTACTTGTAACAGAATGGAAATATATGTTGTGGCTCTCTCTCAGCATCGTGGGGTTAAAGAAGTGACTGAATGGATGTCAAAGGTACTAATTGGCTCTAACTATATAGACGATATAATTTTCAACCTCGAAATTCATTACTTCATTATACTCACCCTTAGCCTTCCTCAAAAATATAATAAGCGAAGTAACTTGTAACGTAGCTTGCCCCCTCAATAAATGAATTGATAGTTCAAATAGCAAAACTCCCAAGAAATGAAGGAATCAATTTCTAATTTCAGTAACTTACCATTGGTGTTGTAAGAGCTATTTGGATTGCACGATGTGATTTGAGTACATTTATGCATAGGACAAATGTTTGGTCAAGGCTCTATGCCTCCATGATTAGATTTCAACGCCTTTTTATGGTAGCGCACTAGCACTTGCCTGATATGAAGGCGAGTTATCACTTATCAGTCACAAAGATAAAAATAACAATAAAATTTTAGAAAATATTATTATGATGGGGTTTTCCTGCCTACATAGCATTTGTCTTCAGGGTATGTGATATGGTTTCCATAGTCTTCTACCGTATAAACTAATTAGTATAAATCTGCATATGAATTTCTATAACATTTGGAATTGACCATATATTTTTCCTGGCAGATTAGTGGGGTTGCTGTTTCAGAGCTATGTCAACACCGTTTTATGCTGTATAATAAAGATGCTACACGGCACCTTTTTGAAGTATCTGCTGGGCTCGATTCTCTTGTTCTAGGGGAAGGTCAAATTCTCTCTCAGGTCAAACAAGTTGTAAAAGCAGGACAGGGAGTCTCTGGATTTGATAGGAAAATCAGTGGGCTGTTTAAGCATGCAATCACAGTGGGGAAGCGGGTCAGGAGTGAGACCAATATTTCCACAGGGTCGGTTTCTGTTAGTTCAGCGGCTGTTGAGCTTGCCCTATTAAAGCTTCCAGAGTCTTCTTATGATAGTGCCAGAGTTTTGGTGGTTGGAGCTGGTAAGATGGGGAAACTCGTGATCAAACATTTGGTTGCAAAAGGGTGTAAAAAGATGGTAGTTGTCAACAGAACTCAGGATAGAGTTGCTGCCATCTGCGAGGAGCTCAAGGATGTTGAAATAGTTTACCGACCTCTCTCAGATTTGCTTCAATGCGCTGCGGAAGCTGATGTACTTTTCACCAACACTGCTACAGAAGCCCCACTGTTCTTGAAAGAGCATGTTCAGATGCTTCCCCCTGTGAGTTCTCAAATTGGAGGACGAAGGCTGTTTGTTGACATCGCTGTTCCTAGGAATGTAGAATCATGCGTCTCTGATCTTGAAACCGCATGTGTTTATAATGTGGATGATCTCAAGGAAGTGGTGGAAGCTAACAAAGAGGATCGACTTCGGAAAGCAATGGAAGCTCAAACAATCATTACAGAGGAAGTAAAACAGTTTGAAGCTTGGAAAGACTCCCTTGAGACTGTCCCAACCATCAAAAAACTTAGGGCATATGCTGAAAGAATTAGGGCATCTGAGCTCGACAAGTGCTTGTCAAAGATGGGTGATGATATCTCAAAGAAACAAAAAGCAGCCATTTACGATCTTAGTTTAGGTATAGTGAACAAGCTTCTTCATGGTCCAATGCAGCACCTGAGATGTGATGGGACTGACAACCGGGATCTGAATGAGATACTAGAGAATATGCATACTCTTAACAGAATATTTGGCCTTGAGACAGAGATTTCCGTATTGGAACAGAAGATTCGAGCCAAGATTGAGCAGAGCCAGAAGTGATCTTCTGGGAGTAACTTAAATTCTTTTATTTCTTCAATTCAAATCATCTCCAGCTAAAAGAAAGAGATGTTCCTCTTCACATCAATTTCATTAATTTGGGTAAGAGTGTTGAGGAGGCTTTTGAATTCATGAAAAGGTGTATCCTCTGATTGGGGGGCTGTTATATGTGTGTACTGTACATCGGCAAACATCCGGCAACGTAGGAACAGTTAACTGTCACGTTATAGCAGAGAGCTTATTAGAACAGTAGGAAAGAAGATAAGAAAATATTCTGGTGAGCTTTATATGTGTGACCGAGGGATGTTGTCTTTGTACTTGATTAGAATAACACCCTGTTGCAAAAACTTGCGGAAATTAACCACACGAATATATTGAAGATTGGAGATGACTTATCCAATACAATTTGGGTTCTTCAGTTCCATTTTCCCCAGTGTGAAGTTACCCTTTTTAGTCTCTTGCGCTTCATGATTTGGGTTCTTCTTCAATTCGAAATTCCCCAATGTAAAGTTAATTTTTTCAATCTCTTACATTTAATTAATTCTGCTTTCTCATTGTGGTTCAGATATCATTCTGTAAAAGAAGAATGAAAGAAAGGGAAAGAAATTCTTCCAATATAGCTTATTACAGTATATTGCAACACTTCAATAATACTCCTACCATATTACATTATATTAGCACAAAGTACAACTATTTTCCTTATTTGTGGGTGATTGACGATGAACGTAGAAAAACATTGGAAACTAGAACTAAAATCAATCACCTGAATCATAGTATTAAAGTGGAACTCAACTTATAATACACTCTAGAAAGAAAAATGAACACCCATAGACATGACAATTCTCACATAATACACAATGCTTGAACAAAGTTATCTAGTGTGCAGAAGTGCTGCAGATACAGAATCTGGTGGAGAAGATATGGAAAAACTGGAGGAATTGGTGTTGTTACTGTAGCCCGAAGATTAGGTTCGGCTGCTAATGAAAACAGTCATCCCACCGGCTAAAGACACAGAAGGTAGAGGCATGTTCTCTGGAGTCGAATACGAAGCCACGGGCATTTTTATTGGGAGAACCGGCAATGGAGCCTGAAGATTAAGTACATGAATTGCCTGACTTATTGAAGGCCGAAGAGTACTATCCGGGTGTGCACACCAAAGCCCAACAATCATCAAGCACTGCATTTCTTGCTCATCAAATTCCTCTGAGAGTTTCGGGTCAACTGCTTCAACAAGATTTCCTATTCCATAAAGGTTCCAAACCCACTCAACCAGTCTTATCCGACTTTCTTCAACATTGGGGTTAATGGGTTTTCTTCCGCATGCAATTTCCAGTGCTACAACTCCGAAACTGAATACATCAGACTCCCTGCTAGCTTTGCCTGTGATGAAACATTCAGGAGCCATGTACCCCATTGTCCCGGCCAAAACAGTTGTTTGTGCTCCCTTTCCGTGGTCAACCAACCTAGCCAACCCAAAATCTCCTAGCTTGGTGTTAAAACTTGAATCCAACATAACATTGCTGCACTTAATATCCCTATGCACTACACATTGCTCCCATTCCTCGTGTAGATATAGCAACGCCGATGCCAATCCTTGCGCAATTTTGTACCTTACTTCCCATGCCAACAAGCTTTTCCCTTTGAAGAGATGCGTATCCAAGCTACCATTTGGCATGTAGTCGTATACAAGTAGAAGTTCTCTGTTTTCATGACACCAACCGATCAGCTGCACCAAATTCTTATGTCTCAAACGACTAATGATCCTGACTTCTGATGCATACTCCTTTATTCCCTGCCTAGACTCCCTTGATACCCTCTTCACAGCAACAGGGCAATTCAATTCCCTCAAAAACCCTCTATAAACCCCCCCCAAAGCCTCCTTCTCCAAGCTTCTCCGTCTGTGCAAAGTTATTTGTAGCCCGAGCCAGAGCATTATATGTAAACTTCTTAGGTCCAGTACCTCTTTCGAATTCGCCGTCCATCGAATCATCAAAAACAAGATCATCTTCATGCTCCTCTCTGTTCCTTTTCTTCCAGTAACTAAACAAGGCCAAACCACACCCACAAATAAAAACACTTCCCCCCACCACCAATCCAACCACTACCCATGGATTAGTTTTATTTGGGTTTTTTTCATCCACCACCTCCCATGGATTAGTTTCATTTGGTTTTTTTTCATCCATCTCTAGACTTGAGGTGAAATCTCACGAGTCAAGACTTTGTTGACACCATACAACTCCTGTTGCAGCTGAAAACCCAAAAGTGACCAAGTCTGGCAAGTATTCTCTTAGATCAATTATGTAGTAAATGCTTTGATTGATAGTCCTATTATTACTATCATAACCTGTAAATACAACAGTAAGATTCTTTGAACTAGCTTTATAACTTATCCAAGCTTCATTTTTCCGCCCCTCTTCAATACTATTGCCAACCGTCCAATTCGCGGTAGCATTAGATCGGATAGAGTTGATATCAATACCTACATGCTTATAATCAGGGTCAAACCCTTCCCAAACGGCAATATTTGGATAAATATCAAATTCAACCGCTACAAATTGATCGACTGTTGAATAAATGTCATTTGTGAGGCCAAAGTTTCCACCTCCTGTTGCATTAAACGGAATTGTTGTACCATTTGGGGCTAGGAAGAACGCGAAGCCATCGCCATAGATTGTATTTTTCTGCGATTTTATGACAAATGAGAAATGCGTGGTGAAGTCTGTGAGGTTGTTTGAGGCCTTGTCCCACAGTTGCATCGGTTTGAAATATGTGGCTCGGCCTATGTTTCCTGGCAGGTTTCTTGTCAGTTGGATTGCTCCGTCTACTGGATAGACATCTCTTTCATATTTTATACGGCCGTCGTTTCGATTAAAACTGTCGTAGCTGAAATTTAAAGAAGCTGCAAAAGGGATAGTTTGAAATATCAGTATGATGAGGAGGATAAAGAAAAGAGTATGAATATGAAGCATGGTTTGGTTTGGTAACTAAACTGAAATATGAATGAATGACTTGTATGTATTCAGAAACTCTGTTATAAATAATATTAAGGAGTGATAGATAGCTAGTTCACGTTGTGAAGTTTGAATTAGTAAGCATAGGCATAATAGCTATTATTTGTATTTGTTTTAATTAAACACAAGTCAATATCAAGGCCTGCACACCATTAAATCCAGGCAGCCCATTACTCTTAATGGATCCACCAAATACTTAACTATCACATGACATGTCATTTTGTGCATAATTTTTTTTTTTTGTATATATGATTTGTGTCAATAACATTACTTTTTAATTTATTATTATTATTTTATAGTAAAAAAGTTAAATGAAACGGATTTAAGTTTGATTAAACTTGATTTGCTTAACCTCGGTTCAAACTGACTCATTTATATGCAAACTGAGTTCGTACATGAAATCTCAAGTTCGTTTAAATTCCTACTCAGCTCAATTTATTTAACATTTAAATAAACTCGAGCTTAACAGGTCAACTCTAGTCGTTTACGGCACTAGCTCGTCCACATTATTTGTACTTTTTTCATAAATAGTTGTCCATTCCAAACCTGCACACCATTATTGTTGCAACTTTGAGAAATGATATTTCTGCAAATTTCGAAAAATGATATTTTTACGAGTAAATCTTATATTTTCATAATTAGGTCTCTAATTATTAATTAAATCAACCCTACCCATATTGCGCCCCACTTGATAAAAGAACATAGTTCATATTCGGGTTAAAAATTTGAAGGGTGCAATGCTAAAAACTTAATAAATCTAAAATTTATTAAATGGGGGCAATATGAGCCTAAAGCTACGGAATTTGAACAAGGTAGAAATATAAAACAAGACTTTTCCTGTCATTTATTCCATTTCGTGTTTGAACTGCCGAAAGGAAAACTTCTTATTCGTTCTTTTAAAAGTCTTGCATGTGAAAGTCTTGCATGTGAAAGACTTGCACAGATTTTTCTTTGTTACTGCACAGATTTTTCTTTGTTACTTTAAACAACTTTAGAGGATTGAGAACGTAAGGAAAGGTAACCATCAACTTTAGAAGACTTCACCTTGCTTGCATTTCTGTGTCATGAGAGTTGAATTTACAGGAATTAAAATAATATTTAATTACATAATTATTCAAGTATACTTTTAAAATATTAGTGCTAAATTTAAGGTTATGGGAACTTGGGAACAATTTTACAAAATAAGTATCTTTAAATTCTTAGAACAATTTCAATTGGATAGAAAAAGAAATCATAAAAGAGAGCTTCACATTAGAAAAAGGAAATTGAAAATTCAAACCAAAAGTAACCCCTCACTTTAAAATTTTACAAAAGAATGTTTACTTTTTTTTTTTTTTACTGTGATAGAGACTTCTAATTTTACTGTGCAACGCAGTTTAAAATTTATCTTTAACGATAGTCAACATAAGCACTGCATGATAAAGGGGTACGTTTTTCCTAATTCATCTCTTGGTCGCTTTCCCCAAGTTCCCATATGCGTATGTGTAGAATTGATATTAGACTCCAACTCATTTACGATATCCTAACAATTAATTCATTGCAACCACATGGGGAGGTCTTTGTTATGACAAATTGTGGTGGTGTAGGAAGGTGGAGTTGTGCATTGTATATAGAGTTTTTATATATAAAAAAAATTAAAATAGTATTTAATTACATAATTATTAAAGTATTTTAAAAATATTAATGATAAATTTAAGATAATAGTTGAGATTTTATTTCTTTTTAACAATTCAAGGATAATTTTATACTTTATACTTTTGTTAAGAGTGCTTCAGTCAAAAATATAAATTTTATACTTACGCTAAAAGTGTTGTTGAGTCAAGTCTTTACTCTTTAAAAAATACTTTTGTGGAGTTATCAAATATTAAAATATTTTTATTTTTAATTTAAAAATATTTTTAGTCCACTCAAAAACTCATCCAAATGGGCTTTAAAAGTTTTAGATTCTAAATTTCAATCCCACGCATATGGGAACCTGGGGAAAAGGACCAAGAGACGAATTAGGAAAAACGTACTCATGTAGTGCTTATGTTGACTTGTTAAACATAAATTCTAAACTGCGATTGCACGGTAAAATTAGAAGTCTTTATCACAGTAAAAATATTAAACATTCTGTTGTAAACTTTTAAAGTGAGGGGTTACTTTTGGTTTGAATTTTCAATTTCCTTTTTCTAATGTGAAACTCTCTTTTATGATTTCTTTTTCTATCCAATCGTGGTATATGAAATTGGTCTAAGATTTTAAAGATACTTATTTTGTAAAATTGGTCCCTTTCCCCAAGATTCCAGATGCGTAGGATTGAAATTTGGAATCTAATACTTCTAGAGCTCGTGGGTGAGTTTTTGAGTGGACTAAAATATTTTTAAATTAAAATTAAAAATATTTTAGTATTTGGTAACTCTACAACAGCATTTTTAAAGAGTAAAGACTTGACTTAACAACACTTTTAGCATAAGTAGAAAATTTATATTTTTAGCTGAAGCACTTTTAACAAAAGTATAAAGTATAAAATTATCCTTAAATGGTTAAAATAAAATAAAATCTTATACTGTACAATTATCTTAAATTTATCACTAATATTTTTAAAATATACTTGAATAATTATGTAATTAAATATTATTTAATTTTTTTTTAAACTCTAAACAAAGCACAACTCTACCTTCCGACACCACCTAGCATTGACTTGGGTGGTATCACCACCACAATTTGTCATAGCAAAGGCCTGAGTTCATAACCCCTCCCATACGGTTGTAATGAATTAATTGTTAAGATATCACAAGTGATTTAGAATTCACGTCGAATAAATAATAAAAGAGTGAAGGATTAATATATATATCAATTGACGCAAGACCCAATGACTTAAGTTTTTAGGTCAAGTTGAATTTCAGACATGTGTATTAGTGATTTTTGTACACACATGTAATGCGTAGGCTCCCCGATTCTCCCAACAACAATAGTATCCAAAAAATAAAATAAATAATAATAATAATAATAAAACAAAAACTCTAGTTTCTGACCAATTAACTATTAGTCTTTCACTTGCAAGACTTTTAAAATAATGAATAAAAATAAAAGAGTGAATGATTAATATACATGAATGAATTTAAGAGTTAATGGTTTAAATTTTTGGGTCAAGTTGAATTTCAAACATATGTATTGGTGCTTTCCATACGTTTACACAATGCGTGGACTCCATTTTCCGACCAATTAGCTATTAGTCTTTCACATGCAAGACTTTTAAAAGAATGAATAAAAATAAAAGAGTGAATAATTAATATACATGAATGAATTTAAGAGTTAATGGTTTACATTTTTGGGTCAAGTTGAATTTTAAACATATGTATTGGTGCTTTCTATACGTTTACACAATGCGTGGACTCCATTTTCCGACCAATTAGCTATTAGTCTTTCACATGCAAGACTTTTAAAAGAATGAATAAAAATAAAAGAGTGAATAATTAATATACATGAATGAATTTAAGAGTTAATGGTTTAATTTTTTGGGTCAAGTTGAATTTCAAACATATGTATTGGTGCTTTCTATACGTTTACACAATGCGTGGACTCCATTTTCCGACGAATTAGCTATTAGTCTTTCACATGCAAGACTTTTAAAAGAGTGAATAAGAATAAAAGAGTAAATGATTAATATACATGAATGAATTTAAGAAGAGTTAATGGTTTAATTTTTTGGGTCAAGTTGAATTTCAAACATATGTATTGGTGCTTTCTATACGTTTACACAATGCGTGGACTCCATTTTTTGACGAATTAGCTATTAGTCTTTCACATGCAAGACTTTTAAAAGAGTGAATAAGAATAAAAGAGTAAATGATTAATATACATGAATGAATTTAAGAAGAGTTAATGGTTTAATTTTTTGGGTCAAGTTGAATTTCAAACATATGTATTGGTGCTTTCTATACGTTTACACAATGCGTGGACTCCATTTTTTGACGAATTAGCTATCAGTCTTTCACATGCAAGACTTTTAAAAGAGTGAATAAGAAGTTGTTTAACTTTTGGCCGTTCAAACAGCAAATGGAATAAATGGACAAGTCTTGTTTCCCAATCATAAACAATTTCAACAAGGGATATATATATTTCCACACGAAATCTTATATTTCTGCACGTGGGGTCCTCTTTTAATCAAATCAGTCCTTCATGATAGAGGAACTAGTTTACCCATATTCCGTAGCTTTAGGTTCATATTAATAAATTTTAGATTTATTAACTTTTTAGCATTGCATCCTTCAGATTTTTAAATTTATTAAGTTTTGTGTTTAGTTGTATAAGATGATGATAAGATTTTGACGGTACACGTACATTGTGTTATTTTATCTTTTTATTTTTATTTTTTTCGTAAATGAGATTTATTTTTTTATTTCTTCACATTTTCTGTAGCAATTTTGTACAGTAATGAGTAATTATTATTTTTTCCATTTCACAAGAGGAGTCAATAGTTATAAAAAAATAAGAAAATAGTCATTTGCTTGGAACCAAGTCTAGGGTTATGTTCAGGTCTGTCTTTAGGCTTATGTTCAGGTCTGTCATAGTTAATAATTTATCGTAGGAACCTATAATATATAATTAAGTATTTGTTATTTAACTAAATATTTAATAATTAATGACTACAGTTATTTTCTGAAAATCTTTAATAAATATTTATCTATATAATAATCTAATAACCCATTATCGATCTCAAGTACGCAATAACAATCTGTTTGTATATGGAGACTTAGCAAATGAACAAAAAGAGAAATAAGTGTACCCCTCTTTAATACAATTGCCAACCGACCAATTCGCAGTAGCATTAGATTGGACAGAGTTGGTCCGGAGAAAAATTGGATAACAATTGATGGTACATGCAAGCTTTTTCTTTAACTTTCTTAGGACCACCAAACAATCTAAGGATTTTGTTAATTCATGTTCTTTTCTTTTTCCTAACATTAAGGAAGTTTCAAACCGATGGTGCATCATTAATATTTTGATATTTGGAACCAAGTCTAGGCTTATGTTCAGGTCCGTCTTTAGGCCAGTCCACGGCCAAGTCCATGCGTTAAATATTATTCCCTCCGTCTCAAATTAATTGCATTTTTAGAACTTTTTAAAGTCAAATTGACTGTTTTTAAAACTAATCTTTTTACTATTTTTGCTAACATATAGGTGGAGATATTATAACCAAAAGAAAGTATATACAATATTCATTAACTTTGACATTAGTATTAGCCAATGAAAAAGGATATTCCCTTTGATTACATGAAAGAGTGACTTAAATATTCATTGCTTGCCTCCAACAAATTTGGAGGAAAATTCAGCTATCCTATTAACATAAAAAAACAATTAAAAACGACAAATAATAATAATAAAAAAAGAGATATAAGAAGAAGAAACAAAAACAAAATTATCCAACAAAACAAATACACTGACAAAAATAAAATCACACGCTGAATTTATAAGCTAACAGACAAACTATGATTGGATCAAATCGTACAATTGTTAACCCTAATCATTTTTATAAATATTGTTTCACAAAAAATATACTATTATTTTTAGAAAATCAATTTTTTATTAATAATAATAGAAATGTAATATATCCTCAAGTTTAGTATCACAATTGTTATTCCTTCTGTTTCTTTTTATAGTCTTTTTAGATAGTGAAATTTTTTTATTTGTCATTTGTAAATTTCAAAAAATATTAATGACTTAATTTTTCATATCATTCTTACATTAAATACTTCCTCCATTCATTTTTAATTTACATTTTAGAAGAAAACACAAGTATCAAGAAATGCAATTAATATCTTGTCGTATTGATCAAATTAAATACCAAATCTCATTATGTAAAATTTATTAAAAAATATGAAAGATAAACAAATTAGTATTTAACGCATGAATAATATGAGAAATTAGTCTTTAGGACAGAAATTATTTTTTTCTTTTTCCACATAGCCAGTATTTCTTCTCAAGTGGGACTGTGGGAGAGAGCCCAGGTACCCTGACCTTAGTTTTTATACTTAACTAAATCCTTCTTCACATTCTGTAGCAATTTTGTACAGTAATTATTATTTTTTCCATTTCACAAAAGGAGTCATAATTATAAAAAATAAGAAATATAGTCATTTGCTTGGAACCAGTCTAGGCTTATGTTAAAGATACTTATTTTGTACAATCTTAGAACAATTTCATATACCACAATTGGATAGAAAAAGAAATCATAAAAGAGAGTTTCACATTAGAAAAAGGAAATTGAAAATTCAAACCAAAAGTAACCCCTCACTTTAAAAGTTTACAAAAGAATGTTTAATGTTTTTACTGTGATATAGACTACTAATTTTACTGTGCAACGCAGTTTGGGGTACCTTTTTCTTAATTCGTCCCTTTGGTCCCTTTTCCCCAAGTTCCCATATGCGTAGGATTGAAATTTAGAATCTAATACTTCCAGAGCCCATTTGGGTATATTTTTAAATTAAAAATAAAAATATTTTGATATTTGATAACTTTATAAAAGTATTTACTTGACTCAATAATACTTTTAGCATAAGTAGAAAATTTATATTTTTAACTGAAGCACTTTTAACAAAAGCATAAAACATAAAATTATTCTTGAATTGTTAAAAAAAAAAATCTCAACAATTACCTTAAATTTATCATTAATATTTTTAAAGTACTTTAATAATTATGTAATCAAAATACTATTTTAAATCTTTTTTATAAAGACTATATACATTGCACAACTCCGCCTTCCGACACCACCAAGCATTGGCTTGGATGGTATCACCACCACAATTTCTCATAGCAAAGACCTCTCCATGGGGTTGTAATGAATTAATGGTTAAGATATCACAAGTGATGAGTTGAAGTCTCGCGTTGAATAAATATTAAAAAAAATTAATAATTCATATACATAAATGAGCCCGGGCAATGCGTGGACTCCCGGTTCTCCCAACAACAATAGTATCAAATAATAATAATAATAAATAAAATAAAATAAAATCTCATTTTTCGACCAATTAACTATTAGGGGGTGTTTGTTTAGAGCTGAATGACTGAATCGGTCAGTGCGTTTGTTTTGGTCTGAATGGCTGAATCGGTCAGATGGTTGAACCGAATGGCTAAGTCAGATTTTTTTAGCTGAATGACTGAATGAGCAGCTGAATGAGTAAAAAAAAATTAAAAAAAATTGAAAATTTTTAAAAAAATATTAACTATTATATTAAGTAATATTAAATAATTTTACAACAATTTTGAATTTTTTTTAGAGGGGTAAAATATTAAAATTCTGTCATTCAGATGTTTCAGACAAGTCAATTATCAAACAGCTTTTTTCATTCAGATTCAGATTCAGCTCATTCAGATTCAGATTCATTCAATTTTTATCAAACACCTCCTTAGTCTAAGTTGTTCATTTCAAACACCAGATCGAATAAATGACAGGAAA
Source organism: Aralia elata (assembly GCA_034770075.1). Classification (NCBI taxonomy): domain Eukaryota; kingdom Viridiplantae; phylum Streptophyta; class Magnoliopsida; order Apiales; family Araliaceae; genus Aralia; species Aralia elata. The sequence goes on along the minus strand of CM068388.1, from coordinate 1,404,241 downwards.
AGTCTTGTTTTATATTTCTGCAAGTGGGGTCCTCTGTTAATCAAATCAATAATTATTTAATCAGTATGTCCATTGTCCATACTATCCCCAATCCATTTGATAAAGGAACTAGTTTAGTTTGTTCAAATTCCGTAGCGTTAGGCTCATATTACCCCCATTTAATAAATTTTAGATTTATTAAGTTTTTAGCATTGCACCCTTCAAATTGTTAACCCGAATATGAACTATGTTCTTTTATCAAGCGGGGGCAATATGGGTAGGGTTTATTTAATTAATAATTAGAGACTTGATAATGAAAATATAAAATTTACTTGCAAAAATATTAATTTTCGAAATTTACATAAATATCATTTTTCAAAGTTGCAATAATAATGAGTGCAGGTTTGAAATGGACAGGATTTAATGGATTTAATGGTGTGTAGGTTTGGAATGGACAACTATTTATGAAAAAAGTACAACTAATGTGGATGAGTTAGTGCCATAAACAACTAAAGTTGACCTATTCAGCTCGAGTTTATTTAAAAATTAAATAAATTGAGTTGAGTTAAAATCTAAACGAACTTGAGATTTTATTTTATTTAAAAATTAAATAACTTGAGTTGCGTTGGAAAAAGAAAAAATAAATCTCATTTATCAAAAAAAATAAAAATAAAAAGATAAAATAACACAGTGTACCATCAAAATCTTATCATTGTCTTATACAACTAAACACAAAACTTAATAAATCTAAAAATCTGAAGGATGCAATGCTAAAAAGTTAATAAATCTAAGGGGGTGTTTGATAAAACTGAATGAAATAGTTCCGAATGTTTAAGTAATCTGAATGAAGCCGAATTCTGAATACTGAGTGAAAAAAGTTGTTTGATAATTGACATGTCTGAAACATCTGAATAACAAATCTTTATTATTTTACCCCTCTGAAAAAATTCAAAATTTTTATAAATTTATTTAATATAATAGTTAATATTGTAAAAAAAAATTAAATATAAAATACTTCATTCAGTTAAAAAAATTACACTTAACTATTCAGCCCAAAAATCTGACCGATTCCACCATTCAATTTATTAAATAGGGGCAATATGAACCTAAAGCTACGAAACATGGGTAAACTAGTTCCTTTATCAAATTGTTTATAAATATTAATACTATTTCCCTTGTTGAAATTGTTTATGATTGTGAAACAAGACTTTTCCATTTATTCCATTCCATTTGCTGTTTGAACGGGTCGGAAACTGGAGTTTTATTTTATTTTATTTATTATTATTATTATTATTATTATTGTACAGTAATTATTATTTTTTCCATTTCATAAAAGGAGTCATAGTTATAAAAAATAATAAATATAGTCATTTGCTTGGAACCAAGTCTAGGCTTATGCTCATGTCTGTCTTTAGGCCAGTCCAGGCCTAAGTCCGATCCAGTTCGATTTAATCTTTTTGCCCCTACATGCATGCATGTTTTAAATCCCTTAGCCAGACTTTTTCAATCTCTTTTCGGTACAATCTTTCGGTTCTGGACTTTTGTGCACCACTACTCACTGGTCAATTCCTTTGGTATCCTTTCCTTTTTATTTTTTTTTATAAATGAGACATAAGATCATTTTTAATATATTTATTTATATACACTATAATACATAATACATATGTGTGTACATTGTTCATTCAAACGCTCAGATATTTTCATTTTATTTTATTAATCGTAATACCACAATCGCTTGTTGATAATTACAAAGTAATATTTATAACAGATAATATTGTCAAAGCTAAATGATGGGATTAGGATTTTCACCATTACATATATCATTCAATTTCTCTTAATACACATTCAGTATTCAATGATATAAATATTATATTTAATGATACAATAAAATTTATCTCAAATAATTCAATCATCGATTTCGTACTAAAAATTATATTTGTGTTGCTAAATGTGTCGTGGCGAAAATTTATGGAATCATTCTTTTTACTACTTGAGGAACTATATGGTTTGACTGCAACTCAAACCATTTGTACCATAGGCTAAAGGCAGAGAGGTTGCAGGCCTATTTGAGCTTCACAAATTTTGTCAATGTTTATTTTTTGATTTTAGCGCACGTTTAGATGTCCTAATGAAACAAGGAAATACCACCTACTAACTTCATATTCTGAACTGTGATTTAACAAGCGGATGATGTAAATTTTATGTTGTGTATCAGAAACGAGAAGTGTGGATGAATTAAACAACAGAAAACGAAAGAAATTATTGGCAAAAATTTCAGTGACAAACTGCTAGTATATTATTGCAACTGTAGTGAAGTCAATGCACCGCTTGCTTCTTATATAGTTGTAGTATCTTATAGGTGACATGAGTTACCTAACAAATAAAACAACAAGTGCTTGTTCTTGCCAATTTTATTTAGGTTATGGATCAAAGTTCAGACATTTGAGGGCATTTTTTTTTAATTCCTCTAGATAGAGACAAGGTTCAAATTGCAAATTGCAATACAAAAAAAAAAGAAAAAAGAAAAAGAAAAAAAAAGGGCAGGGTTGGTAGATGAGTTGATAATATGTAAATTATCTCCTACAAGAGGGTAAGAATATGAGTTGAAACAAGAAAGCAGCAAATTCCTACAACTCAATATTTATACAACAATCTAGCTAGGATCTTCCAAAACCATGGTTGAATCACCAAATAATATTCTCTGATTTATCATCATCATCATCATACTGATATTCATAACTATCCCTTCAGAATCTTTAAATGTCAGCTTCAAAAGTTTCAGTCCTAATGATGGAAATAATATATCATTCGATGGAGACGCCTATGTCTCAAACAATGTAATCCAACTCACTGCAAACCAGCAGGATATATCAATGTATGGAAGCATAGGCATAGCCACATATTCCAAAAAACCGATGCACCTCTGGGACAAGGTGTTAATAAAATAAATTAGACTCTTGGTTTACCTAAGACTTTTGGTAACTCATTATCTATAAATTAGGAGTCTAATGGGTAGTATCTATATTATCATTAGGAGTTTGTCTAAGGAGACTCTTGGGTAGCCTAGTAGCAATCATATTTTAGTAATTTGTATTAGCCTATAAATAGGCTATTTGGTTAATCTAAATGAAATATGAGTGTGTGTATGTAAAATCCTCACCATCCTTTGTCTTCAATATTACTTTCATATCTATTACCATATTACAACAGTGGCATCAGAGCTAGAAATAGGAGAGAAAAGTGTGAGTCCCGAAATAGTGTGAAAGTTCTTAAACAGACCACAATAGCAGCAGCTTTATTTTCTCACCTGTTTTTGTTTTTTCTTACTTCTGTAGAAGTAGTGAAACAATGGCTTCAGATTCTAATTTTGTGCAAGCGGCGATCCCACGCTTTGATGGTCACTATGACCATTGGAGTATGCTAATGGAGAATTTTCTGCGGTCAAAAGAATATTGGCCAATTGTTGAATCTGGAATTGGACAACCAGAAAAAGATGCAACAGATGTCCAAAAAGCAGAGTTCGAAGGGAGAAAGCTAAAAGATTTGAAGGCAAAAAATTATCTTTTTCAGGCCATTGATCGTCCCATCTTGGAAACAATTCTTAGCAAAGACACTTCCAAGGATATTTGGGATTCCATGAAAAAGAAGTATCAAGGTACAACAAAGGCTAAGAGGCAGCAGCTTCAAGCACTTCGTTCGGAGTTCGAAATGCTTCGAATGAAATCAGGAGAATCAGTTACAGACTATTTTTCAAGAACGATGGCAATCGTTAATCAAATGCGAATCCATGGCGACAAGACAGAGGATGTAACCATTATTGAGAAGATTCTTCGATCCTTGACACCAAAATTTAATTTTGTTGTCTGTTCTATAGAAGAAGCTAATGATGTTGATAAACTTTCCATTGATGAGTTACAAAGTTCCTTATTGGTTCATGAGAAAAAAAATAACCAGCAGGAGAAAGAAGAACAAGCATTGAAAGCCTCATCAAATAATAACTTTACACCCAGTGGAGCTCATAGAGGACGAGGTAGAGGCAATGATCGAGGTAGAGGAGGACGATTCAACAATAATCGTTGGAATCAACAAAATCATCAGCATCAAGAAAGTCAATTTCAAGGAAGAGGCAGAGGACGTGGCGGCTACCACTCAACAACTTTTAGACCAAAGTCAGCAGACAAGTCTAATGTTGAATGTTACAGATGTCATAGGTATGGCCATTATAAGTCAGAATGTGAAACTGTTTTAAATAGACAAAGTGGAGAAAAAACTAATTTTGCAGAAAAAGAAGAAGTGTCTCTTTTGATGGCGTGTCACGTGAAGGAAGAAACTCAACAAAACATGTGGTATTTAGACACTGGCTGCAGCAATCACATGTGTGGAGATAAGGATGCATTTTCTGACTTGAATGAATCTTTCCGCAGCTCAGTTAAGTTCGGTGACAATTCCACGGTTTCAGTTATGGGAAAAGGAAAGGTAACAATTCAAACTAAAGGAAATACCACCCACACTATTGCTAATGTTCTTTTTGTGCCAGATTTAAAGACCAACTTGCTTAGTGTGGGTCAGTTGCAAGAAAAGGGATACGAGATTTCTATCAAAGATGGAGTATGTCAGATTCAAGATGCAAAGTTGGGCTTAATTGCTCAAGTTAACATGACAGCAAATCGTATGTTCCCGCTTTATCTCCGCAACACCACTCATTCATGTTTCTCAACGAAAGTGAAGGATGAAGCATGGCTATGGCACTTCCGCTATGGGCATCTGAATTTTGGTGGATTAAAAACACTACAACAGAAGAACATGGTGACGGGTCTTCCTCAAATTACAGCTCCTTCTCAAGTTTGTGAACAGTGTGTTGTTAGCAAACAACACTGCAATCCGTTTCCACAAGGAAAATCTTTCAGAGCGAAGAAGACATTAGAAATTGTTCATTCCGATATTTGCGGGCCAATAACACCACAATCTAATGGAGGTAAAAGATACATAATTACCTTCATTGATGATTATAGTCGTAAAACATGGGTTTATTTTTTGCAAGAAAAATCTGAAGCTTTTGGAGCCTTTAAAAGCTATAAAGTGCTCGTTGAGAAAGAAGTTGGCAGTCCCATCAAAGTTCTTCGTACTGATCGTGGTGGAGAGTATAACTCACATGAATTTGCAAATTTCTGTGAGGTTCATGGAATCAAGAGGCAACTTACAGCAGCCTACACACCCCAACAAAACGGAGTGTGCGAAAGAAAAAATCGTACTATTATGAATATGGTGCGAAGCCTTTTAAATATGAGCGGCATTCCAAAAACCTTTTGGCCTGAAGCTGTTAATTGGAGCATTTATATTTTGAACAGAAGTCCCACTTATGCTGTTCAAAATATGACACCTGAAGAAGCATGAAGCGGAAGAAAACCTGTTGTAGATCATTTCCGAATTTTTGGGTGTATTGCCTATGCTCATATTCCAGATGTGAATAGGAGGAAACTAGATGACAAGGGAGAAAAATGCATTTTTCTTGGTGTTCGTGATAAGTTCAAAGCTTATAAGCTATACAATCCTAACACCATGAAAATAGTTATCAGTCGTGATGTGGTTTTTGATGAAAAAAAACGCCTGGTCATGGAATAAAAATGGTGTTCAACAAAATATTCCAGCAGATTTTGATGATGATGAGAAAGGGCAGGAGCCTGTGGAAAATGAGCAAGAACAGGGACCCACTCAAAATGTTCCAGTAGCCGATCAAAGCCCACTTGCAGCTGAATCACAAAGGCCTCAACGTGTTCGAAGAAGACCAACATGGATGACTGATTATGAGGTAACTGGAGTTGACCAAGGTGATGATCCACTTACACATTTTGCTCTATTTTCAGATTGTGATCCTACCATTTTTGAAGTGGCTGTCAAAGAATCAAAATGGAGAAAGGCTATGGATGCAGAAATTACAGCCATAAAAAGAAATGATACTTGGGAGCTTTGTGATCTTCCCAAAGGGCAGAAAACAATTGGTGTAAAGTGGGTTTACAAGACAAAGCTGAAGGAGAATGGAGAAGTTGACAAGCACAAGGCACGCTTGGTGGCTAAGGGCTACAAACAGGAGTTTGGTGTTGATTATAAAGAAGTCTTTGCTCCGGTTGCAAGGCATGACACAATCAGATTGGTGATTGCATTGGCAGCTCAAAACTCATGGCCTATTTTTCAGTTGGACGTAAAATCAGCTTTCCTGCATGGAGATTTGAAAGAAGAGGTATTTATTGATCAACCTCCTGTTTATGTGAAAATTGGCAATGAGCATAAAGTGTATAAGTTAAAGAAGGCTCTATATGGATTAAAACAAGCTCCACGGGCTTGGTATAATCGTATAGAAACTTATTTTTTGAAGGAAGGATTTCAAAAATGTCCTTATGAACATACACTTTTTATAAAGATTGAAGATGGAGGAAAAATGCTCATTGTTAGTTTATATGTAGATGATTTAATCTATACTGGGAATTCAACCATGTTTGAAAGTTTTAAGAAATCCATGATGGCTGAATTTGAGATGTCCGATCTTGGCTTGATGCATTACTTTCTTGGGATTGAAGTGGTGCAGTCCTCTGATGGAATTTTTATTTCTCAAAAGAAGTATGTGCGAGAAATTTTGGACAGGTTTCAGATGAAGGATTGTAATCCTGTAAATATACCATCTGAGTTTGGTTTAAAGCTAAACAAAGATAATGGAGGAAAGAAAGTTGATGACACTCTTTACAAACAGATAGTGGGGAGTTTAATGTATTTAACAGCAACAAGACCTGATATCATGCATGCTGTAAGTGTGATTAGCAGGTACATGGCGTGTCCTACTGAGATTCATCTCTTAGCTGCAAAAAGAATTTTTCGATACTTGCAAGGTACTAAGGAGTTTGGATTGTTTTACAAGAAGGGAGAAAAGTCAGATTTGTTTGGCTTTACGGATAGTGATTATGCAGGAGATTCAGATGATCTAAAAAGCACGTCTGGGTATGTTTACATGATGGGGACAGGAGCTGTTTCATGGTCATCGAAGAAGCAACCTATTGTTACATTATCAACCACTGAAGCTGAATTTGTTGCTGCAACAGCTTGTGCTTGTCAAGCTATTTGGCTAAAGAAAATTCTTAAAGAACTACATTGGAAAGAGGATGGACCTACTCAGATTTATTGTGACAACAATTCAGCAATAAAGCTTTCAAAAAATCCTGTTTTACATGGTCGAAGTAAGCATATAGATGTGAAGTATCATTTTTTGAGGGATCTCACGAATGATGGAGTCATTAATCTTATTTACTGCAGAAGTGAAGATCAGATTGCTGACATTTTAACAAAGCCTCTCAAAGTTCCTGCATTTCAGAAGCTCAGAAAGTTACTTGGTGTTTGCACTTCAAATGATGCAATTTGCATGAAGGATGACGTTTCAAAGTTTGACTCTTATTAAACTGAATGTTATGCATGGAACATCAGTTTAAGGGAGGGATTGTTAATAAAATAAATTAGACTCTTGGTTTACCTAAGACTTTTGGTAACTCATTATCTATAAATTAGGAGTCTAATGGGTAGTATCTATATTATCATTAGGAGTTTGTCTAAGGAGACTCTTGGGTAGCCTAGTAGCAATCATATTTTAGTAATTTGTATTAGCCTATAAATAGGCTATTTGGTTAATCTAAATGAAATATGAGTGTGTGTATGTAAAATCCTCACCATCCTTTGTCTTCAATATTACTTTCATATCTATTACCATATTACAACACAAGGCCTCAAAAAATCTCACGGACTTCACCACTCATTTCTTATTTTCCATGCATAGACTCGCAGAACAGTAGAAGTTATGGCGATGGGATCACATTCTTTCTTGCCCCAGCAGGTTCCAAGATTCCGAGTAAAAAATATGGCTGCCTTGGCCTCACAAGTAAGAACCCATTAAACACAACAGAAAATCAATTTGTGGCGGTTGAGTTTGATATTTTTTCGAACGAGCATCGAGACCCTGAAAGTGAGCATGTAGGCATTGATATTAACTCTATTAAGTCTGTTACTAATGTGACTTGGTTGGGTAGTAAATCTAGTATTATGGAGGGGTGGAAACTTGAAGCTTGGATAAGTTACAAATCTAGTTCCAACAATCTTACTGTTGTGTTCATAGGTTATGATAGCAATTATCAGATTATCAGTCAAAGCCTTTCATTCATAGTTGATCTAAGAGATTACTTGCCACTTTGCCAGATTGGGTCGCTTTTGGCTTTTCAGGTGCAACTGGAAGCGAAATGGCTATACATAGGATTTACTCATGGGAATTCAATTCGAGTCTCGCATTGGATGAAAATATTGTAACTAATCAAACTGATCCAAGGGTAGGGGCGCCAAGCCCCTCGAGTCCAACTAGAAACAAGACAGTTCTGATGGTTGGATTGGAGGTTGGGAGAGGGGACTGTTTTTATTTTTGGATGTGGTTTGTCCTTATTTTCCTTCTGGAAGAAAAAAAAGCAAATTACAGTATGAAGATGATCTTGTTTTTGATGATTCCATGGATGGCGAATTTGAAAGAGGGACTGGACCTAAGAAGTTTCCGTATAATGCCCTGGCTCAGGCAACAACTAACTTTGGGCATGCGGAGAAGGTTGGAGAAGGAGGCTTTGGAGGGGTTTATAGAGGGTTCTTGAGGGAATTGAATTCCTATGTTGCTGTGAAGAGGGTATCAAGGGGATCGAAGCAGGGAATAAAGGAGTATGCATTAGAAGTCAAGATCATTAGTCGTTTGAGACATAGGAATTTGGTTCTACTCATTGGTTGGTGCCATGAAAATGTAGCAAGAAATTATAGTCTCTTGTAATAACTCTAGAAAAATGAGGGAGAAGAGAAGAAATCTAGAGAAGATAGAGAAAAGTTTGGTTAATTCATTGATAACCCTACCCCAGTACATACTTGGCCATATATAGCATTCTTTTTACATAAATCCTAGCCATTCATATTATTATCATTTAGCCTAATCTCAACCCTTGGATTACTCTTACTACTTTTAATATACTTATTCTAAATAGACTAAAATTGATATGTAACAATACTCCGCCCTTCAAAAATCACCTTGTCCTCAAGGTGGTACTGCAACTTGAGTGTAAGAATGAAAACAGCCACCTTAAAACTGGTTATCACAATTTGCAGAATAATAACGCAATTACGCCCCCTCGCATTGTGCACTGTTTCCTTTAAAGGATTCAGAGTGTTCTCTCCACTTGGATAATCCCTTGTAAACTTAAACTCCACATAACCCAAACTTGGCATACTTTTAATCTTGCTCAATTTTCTATCAGGGAAGATGAAATGTCCTTCAATTTTCTTTGTTATGCTATTGTAGCATACTTTCATAGGCTTAGCAGTAAGAGCACAACAATGAAGAATCACCCATTCCATGCAGACCTTGTCATTCCAAGTGATGACATTTGTGAAATTCCACATTTCACTAAATGTCTTGATGGATTTCGGTACAATATTTAAACCCATCCAATCCTTATGAATATTAGATTTTGAATTGTTCAACAAAAACCTGTTGAAATCAATATCAAATGTGTAGGAAATAAACACCTCAAAATGGAGCATTAGAGATACCCATTTAAACATCAGGTCTGATCCCAATTTAAGTAACCACTTTTTCTTTCCTGCCCATGCAAAACCATATGTTACTCCCACTAGAAGTTTTCCAATTATTGTGTCATCCTCTTTGTTAATGATATGAACAATGAATATCTCATCTCCTTGAGCACCTTCTGTATATGCTTCTAGCTTATAATTTGGACCCACTCTCATGATACCAATATCATAATCAGTGTGCATTTGAGCCTTTGTATTCTCAACATCAGATCCAACACCACCATAAAAATCAGGGGACAAGTTTAGAACATAGAAATTACACCCCGAACTCATATTAACAAGCCCCTTTTTCTCACCAATAGAAAAATTAGGACCTTCCCCCCCAAACTGCAAGCCAAGAAGTAAAGCAACAGTCTTAAGCAGAGGGTCAAACACAGGACTGGTGAGCTGAATATTAAAGGTCACGGCATGCCCAACAAGTACAAATGCAATCTGATCCAATATAATAAGCACCATAATTATGGAATCAACTCCTCTCCTAGTTTTGTATGCGTAGATCACATTCATTACCCTTCCATGAGTTAAGCTACATATCCAAGTTATAGTTGAACAACTGAGTGATACAATGGTGGTTCTGAGTGAAACGATAGTAACATAGTTGAAATTGGAGAGTTGGGACAACATGGGATGGTTGGGACCAAATAATACAAACAATGCAGCTAGATTAATCTCCTGGCCTTCTTTGATGAAAGCTGCATCATCGCGCTGCCTTGACACGCCCTCAGCTGAAGCACAAGTTCTATGTGTAATGCCCAATACATCATTACTCGTGAATTCCATCCAAGCACAAGGCATTCCAAGAGAAATGAAAATTGTTGGTGTCACAACCACAATTTTAGGCTTCAATTTATTCATCATTGTTAAAAGTATGGATAAGAAAAAAATGTCACTAAGAGAAGCCTTTTTCCTCATTAACGTTTCCACAAGCATAACTTTAAATTTCCATTGTTTATTGTATACACAAATTGCAGACGAGTATACCTCCTTTTGACAGATAAGACAATAGTCAGCCCTCAAGGTAGAAACTGAGGCAATGTCTGGCTGCACTGCATCTTGTCCCATATAACGCATTACATCCCTTGCTTCTACTGGATGACCATTAGATTCATAGGCATCAACAACTGCATTGCAATTTACTAGAGTTGGTTTCCAATGGTTTCTTTTCATTGCTTCATATACCTTTAAGGTCTTTTCAAGTTGCTGAGAAATTTTAATTGCAGAATCCTTGTTACTGCCATTTCCCATTAATGCTCCTAAAGTTGCATCTTGTATTATTTCATCTTCTGTATTATTACCCCATCCCTCGAAAACTAACTTGTCCGCAAGGTGGCTCCGCTATTTTCCATAGCCCAAATGTGTTTCATTAAACACATCCTTGACTGATGTATCAAGGTAGGGAGAGTTCTCAATAACTTTCTTACTATCTCCAGTGATATAGTAATTGTCACTATGTCCTTCTTTCATTCTTGTCACATAGTCCTTCAAGCTAGTCATCTCACCTTCACTCTTTGTGAAGTGGTATCTGAGCAATTCAACAATCTATGTCTTGTTCTGGGAGTTTTCATGGGTACCAAGCTTGTGGTTCTTCAAGAAGGCCTTATAAAATTTACTGTAATTGTGGCACTCAGAGTGCTTCTTGATCAGATCCTTAAGCTTGCGCTTTTCAATATTTTCTAGCTGGTCTTCGTTAAAATAGAGAACAATCTCGGTACCCCTATCCAATACCTCACCAGCAGTGTCTCTGATTATAATGAAAGAACCACCAGCTTGGGACTTCCATAAATAATGTTCATCACCATTTGTTGTGACAACAACTTTCTCAGTAAGTAAGTAGGCAGAATAGAAACCCACACCAAACTGTCCAATCATATTGACAACAGCACCAGCAGTAAGGGCTTCTATGAATTCCCTAGTTCCTGATCTTGCAATAGTGCCTAAATTGTTAACCAAGTCAGCATTGGTTATGTCAATTCCACTGTCAACAATAGTCAATGTATTATTAGTATTGTCATAATCAAAAATGCTCAACTCGTTTGATGACCTTATCTGTTCACGACTTCCTTCTATAGTTCTTTTCTCACTGGTACCATCTAGAACAACAAGTTCTTTAGTTTTGACATGGCCTCCAGTGAGAAATACAAGATCCTGAAGATTAGCCTTTCTGTTCTCTCCAAACCCAAGAGCTTTGATTGCACAGACCTTGACTCTTGTACGAAGCTTATTGAGAATGGCTTGGGCAAGTGCTTCACTTTCCACATCTTCAGCAATAGTCAGAAAGGGCATTTGTCTCTTCAATGCTAATTCTAGTACTTTCACCACAACATTTATACTTGAGATTTTATTGTCATGGATTAAAATGAGAGTCACATATCCAAAGGGAGGAGAAATGTAATTTAATTTCACATCCATAATAGTCCAGTTTTCCTCATGAAATCTAGTTAGAACTTCAACCCAAGTAGCAGTATAGTTTTTCAGACCATTTTTTTCTTTCATTTCTCTAACTATGTATTTCAATTTTCCATATCTAATGAGAGAGAGATTTAATTCTTCAATCCTTCTTATTGCCACAAAATTCCAAACATGGTATTCATGGGAGTAAACATCTCTCTTAGGAATTTCATCAAACATTTTTAGCCAACTAGTAAGAAGTATTGTAGTGGGTTGCTTCCCACTTCTACAATGACCTTCACTTACAACCACATATTGAACAAAATGTAAATTAATCATGCCATATGCATACCGAGTTAGCTTTCCACCATAGTTAAAAGTGACTGTAGTTGGTGGTGACTCCGAACGGAAGCTGAAGTAGCTTTCATTAGTAGCTATTATTGTATTATAATCATCTGGTGGATCAGGATTAAGCATGTCAATGTATCCATTTCGTTCAGGACTTTTGTCAAACACCTTGCACACAACAGCAACTCCCTGATTATTATCCCAAACTTGTTGAATTGGTTGGCTGGAATCATCAATTTTGGCCTGGAATTCCTCGTGATCATCTTCCTCATAGTCACCCTCGCGTTCAGTCATTTCATCGAACTCCTGTCGCTTATCCATTTCTACAATTTGCTCTTTGGAATTTTTGAATGACTGCTCGATTGGGTCTTCAACAGAAGATTTTTCTTCCTCTTCACAAACCAAAGCGACACCATGCTCATCATTTTCATCATAATCTGACCCAACGACATTTGATTTTACACACAAACAATCTTCATCTTGAGTATAACCACAAATTAACACTTTCCGGTCATGCTTTGGATCGGATTTCAGGCGAGCTTGCTTCATATCTTCAACAAATTGATCAACAAATTTTGTCATAGATTCAGAAAAGCTCTCCAAGAATTTGTTCCAAGCAGCCATGGTAGGATCAAGTTCCGTGGATTTGGCTCTCAATGAAAGTACCAATGTAGCAAAAAAATTATAGTCTCTTGCAATAACTCTAGAAAAATGAAGGAGAAGAGAAGAAATCTAGAGAAGATAAAGAAAAGTTTGGTTAATTCATTGATAACCCTACCTCAGTACATACTTGGCCATATATAGCATTCTTTTTACATAAATCCTAGCCATTCATATTATTATCATTTAGCCTAATCTCAACTCTTGGATTACTCTTACTACTTTTAATATACTTATTCTAAATAGACTAAAATTGATATGTAACAGAAAATAGAGAACTTCTACTCGTTTACGAATACATGCCAAATGGTAGCTTGGATTCCCATCTTTTTCATGGGAAAAGCTTGTTGTCATGGGCAATAATAAGGTATAAAATTGCCCAAGGCTTGGCCTCGACATTGCTATATCTACATGAAAAATGGGAACAATGTGTGGTGCATAGGGATATCAAGTCCAGCAATGTTATGTTGGATTCAAGTTTTAACACCATACTAGGGGATTTTGGGTTAGCTAGGTTAGTTGACCATGAAAAGGGTTCACAAACAACTATTTTGGCTGGGACCATGGGCTACATGGCTCATGAATATTTCATCACTAGTTAGGCTAATAGGGAGTCGGATATTTTCAGCTTTGGAGTTGTAGCACTTGAAATAGCATGCAGAAGAAAATCCATTGACCCGAGAGCCAAACAAAGTCGAATTAGATTGGTTGAGTGGGTTTGGGGCCTCTATGGAATGGGAAAATTTCTTCAAGCAGTTGACCCAAAACTATCTGGGGAATTCGATGAGTAGGAAATGCAGTGCTTGGTGATTGTTGGGCTTTGGTGTGTACACCCGGATAGCGCTCTTCGGCCTTCAATTAGTCAAGCAATTCATGTCCTTAATCTTTAGGCTCCATTGCCTACTCTCCCAGGAAATATGCATGTGGTTACGTATTCGACTCTAGTGAACATGCCTCTAACTTCTGTGCTTTTAGCCAGTGGGGTGACTGTTTCTGGTAGCAGCCAAACCTATTTTTCGGGCTACAGTAACAACACTGATTCTTCGACTTTCTCCATATCTTCTCTACCATATTTTGCATTTGCAGCACTTCTGCACACTAGATAAGTTTATTCGAACATTGTGTCTTATGTGAGTATTGTCATATCTATGGGTGTTCATTTTTCTTTCTGAAGTTGGGTTCCACTTTAATATTATGATTCAGGTGATTTGTTTTAGTTCTAGTTACCAATGTTCTTCTATATTCATCATCAATCACTCACAAATAAGAAAATAGGGAGCCAGAGTTGGGTTCCACTTTAATACTATGATTCAGGTGATTTGCTTTAGTTCTAGTTACCAATGTTCTTCTACATTTATCATCAATCACTCACAAATAAGAAAATAGGGAGCCAGACGTTTTCAACTTTGGAGTTGTAGCACTGAAAATAGTATGTGGAAGAAAATCCATTGACCCAAATGCCAAACAAAGTCGAGTTAGATTGGTTTAGTGGGTTTGGGGCCTCTATGGAATAGGAAAATTTCTTGATGCAGTTGACCTGAAACTTTCTGAAGATTTTGATGAGCAGAAAATGTAATGCTCGATGATTGTTGGGCTTTGGTGTGCTCACCCGGATAGCAATCTTCGGCCTTCAATTAGTCTAGCAATTCAGGTCCTTAATCTTCAAGCTCCATCTATTCTCCCACCAAATATGCTTGTGGTGACATATTTCATTCTAGTGAACACGCCTACAACTAACTTCGAATTTAGTCAATGGCATGACTGTTTGTGATAGCAGCCAAAATCAGTCTTCGAGTTATAGTAAAAACACTGATTCCTCGAGGTTTTCTGCATCTGCATCACTTTTGTATAGTACTATATAAGTTTGTTCAAGCATTATCTTATTTGAAAATTGTTTTCGACTTGTCATGTTTATTAGTGTTTATTTATGTTTTTCAATGTATTATGTGTTTGGATCCACTTGAATTCTATGATTTAGTGATTGATTTTACAACCATCATATTCTCTTTACTAGCAAGTTTTCATCCCCAAGTTCAAACCATTGATGGTATTCTACTACACATGTTGTAACACCCTGAACTCGTTATAGACCCGAAATGCTACACGCCGCAACCCCAAAGGTCTGCAAGACAACAATATCAATAGCGCAACCCAAATAAAATAACTCAACAATAATCTTAAATTAAAACCAACAATAAACATCTTTCAAATCCATTTTCAAATGAAAAAACCCCAAATATCAAAAACGTAAAATGGAGACGCAGCTCCTCGAAACTAATATTTTTTATCAAAATTCAACATTAAAGGAAATGACATTTTAAACAAATCTTCAGCTATCCAAAGTACATCAAATAAGTGCGCATCTCTCAACAATGGAACCTGTAAAAATTTGTAAGGGGTGAGCGATAAAGCTCATCAACTAGCAATACTCCCCATCTAGCCGAATCAAGTACAATTTGCAAAAATACTTTTTCGAAATATCTTTTTTTTCAATAACAATGGTATATATGTTTTCAAAACTAAAACAATTCAAAAATAATTTCAATGTATACAATATATCTTTTAATACACAGCCCTAGCGACTAAGGTTATAATAGCCCTGTAACACGGCCCAAAAGTTCGATAGTATTAATGTTCACGCACCCTACTAAGGTATTTATAAAAATGCACGCTCCCCGAAGGGTATTTAAAAGGTGTGCGTCTTAGCAGGTCCTATATTAGCTCCGGAACTAAACGTAAACACTAACGGGTTCTATACATAGTCGGACTGAGGATTTCAAAAACTTTTCTTAATATTATCGATATTCTAAACGATACGTTTTCACAGTTCAAAATCATATAATCTCATTTCACAGTTCAAAAATAAATACTTGATCCGAAGTTTGAAATATAAGAACATAACATTTTTAATTTAAATGGAAGCCTTAAATTATAAAACATAACAAATTTTAAAACGGTACATTTAGGCATCCGAGTAATTGTTAAGACATACATAAAAGTAAACTATAATTTTAAAAACACTAAATAGTTCGGAAAGTCACTTACCTCGATATTGCGAAATACAAAAATATTAGCCCAACAAATCCTAAATATAAATTTAGAACAAATAAAAATTATTAGGATAAAATATCCTACCTCAAACACATTTTTATCTCATATCTTACACACACTAACACTTAATATTTATTTATTTTTAATTTAATTTGTATTTAATTAATATACCTGAAATTATAATAACTTAGATATTATAACTTTATAATTAAAACAATTATTTTTCTATTATTAGTATACGATTCATTTTATTAATATATTACATAACTAATACATATGTACACGTAATTACAACCAGTAACATAGTTTCTCTTGATTTCAAAACATATAATATAAATATTTATATATACACATAACTTTTAAATTACAATATAAAACATTCATATATCAACATTAAGAAGGAAGAGCACATGAAGTGCACCCACGCACACAACCACGAAAGAGAAAATATATAAAAGTGACATACTGACACCGCCTATTGGCACCACTATTTTCACCTCGATATTGCGAAATACAAAAATATTAGCCCAACAAATCCTAAATATAAATTTAGAACAAATAAAAATTATTAGGATAAAATATCCTACCTCAAACACATTTTTACCTCATATCTTACACACACTAACACTTAATATTTATTTATTTTTAATTTAATTTGTATTTAATTAATATACCTGAAATTATAATAACTTAGATATTATAACTTTATAATTAAAACAATTATTTTCTATTATTAGTATACGATTCATTTTATTAATATATTACATAACTAATACATATGTACACGTAATTACAACCAGTAACATAGTTTCCCTTGATTTCAAAACATATAATATAAATATTTATATATACACATAACTTTTAAATTACAATATAAAACATTCATATATCAACATTAAGAAGGAAGAGCACATGAAGTGCACCCACGCACACAACCACGAAAGAGAAAATATATAAAAGTGACATACTGACACCGCCTATTGGCACCACTGTTTTCATCACACCCATCTGAATATATATATATATATATATATATACACACACACACACACATGTTTAAAAATCAACCTTTAATTGTTTTCATATATCTATACTAAATAGTATATACAGTAATATAATTACAAATTCATGTACATTGTTGATAAAATTAGTAAACACTTGTACTAAAATATAAGTATATATACATATATTGTTTTATAACAAAAAACGACATAATAATTTCTTTTATTTATATTGAAAATACATACATAACTCTATTTTTATGATCATGGCATTAAAAATCTAAACTTTTCATATATAATACAAGTATTATCTCATAATTGAAAAGGAAGATTTAGATTTACCTAATTGAGTTTTCTTCTTTTCTTCTTCTCTATTCTGCAGTACTCCAAAGTCAAATAGTTTTTGCATTCTTCTCTCTCTCTAGTTGCTTAAATTTATTTAATTCTTTTGCAAAATAGGTTACCAAGCAAAAGAGTCCTTTTAAAATTTAAAAAGTTGTTACAACTATCTTATCCTTATAGGATTTAGATATGCATTAAAAAAAATTATTAGTTACACTTCTATTATTTTTAAACCGGGTATTACACATGTCGTTTCTCTGAACCTTCAGGCTGCAACGCTTCTCCAAGTACTTCACACACTACTCCTCCTTTGTTTCATTAGTACATCTAACAAGCTCTAATTTGCTTAAAATAGTGAAATAAACATGACCAAATATGTCAAATTTAAATAAATTACATAATTAAAATAACTACGAATTAGAAATTTTAATAAAACTTAGGCACATAACGGCATGCTTGTCATTTTGATGAATTTGGACTGAGATTGATAAGATGTGCACTCTTAATATAGGAATATAATTGTAATCTAGGTGTTTGTGAAAATGCCTAAGAATTTATCATTAGAAATTTACATATCTTCTGGTATATTTTGGCCAGGGTGTCAGATCTAAACTTCTCTTAAAATTACGACTCAGTCTTTGTACTAAAGTAAAATTCTTTTATGGGAATGAGTTAATTGACACTTGCCTCATTTTCCAGTGAGATATATTGCCAATATGGCTCGATATGATGAAGTACCTTTACTGCGGTCTATAACGCAATTTTTACTTGAAAAGTTGCTAATTTTATGTATTAAAATAGATCATCATCTATCTTTACATATTGGTTGGTGGTGTTTGTTGTCTGATCCATGAAGGCAAATGCGTTCATATATTACCTGGGGTCAGATGCAATTTTGACTTTAAAATTCAACAGCTAGCATTTGCATGAGAAGATGTATTACAGTGTATATTTTTGTTGTGGTTAATTTCCAACAAATTCAAGTAAGACAATAACTGAGCCGAGAAATTCTGATTAAATATAAATACTAAAGAATTTCTTACCAGGATTATTAGTTTTAAGAAAATTTGTAATATTTTGATCCATTTGAAATTTGTATTGTGCTGAATGTTTCTTCTTAGTTGTAGTGAGCCAGCATGAGTCCTTAATTACTTCTCTAGTAGTATGGGCCCTTTCATGCATCGACTTTGTATTTCATACTCTAAATGATGTGCAGTAATTTCTCGTGTACTAATTAATTTGGGATAAAAGGCGTTATTGAGTTGAGTTATACTTTGTTTTGAATTAGGAAGTTGCCAGGGAGAGGAAATACTAGAGAACAAAAACGTAGATGAGTGTGAGAGTTGTTCTTGATGAGCTAAGATTAGGGCTTTGAAAATTGTACATAAAATTGAACTTGTATTTGTAAATATGATTATTCCTTATGTACTTTTCCTTGCTCTTTTCCTTTCCTCAGCCCATCCAACTTCGAGTTGGTAACACTATTTTCTGACAAGTAGACCGATATAATAAACCTAAAAATGGTGAAGCCAAGTACACGTGTATATTAAGATTCCAGTTGGTGACACTTGTTTAGAATTTCCTGAAAATATCATATTTATAGCTGTGTGTGAGCAGGATGATGTTGAAGCTCAATCTCCTCATTCCAGCCTTAAAAATAGTGGCACCTCAGTTGGTGTTTCAGCACTTGAAAATTAATTAACTTTGCCTTCCAATACTTGCCAACTTTCCTGTATAAATTGGGCCGTAGCCCCTTCAAATGTTGCTGATGAGGTAAAAAAACAGTATTTTATGTGTCATTTGGATACATTTACAAAACAGTGTTATGTGTCATTTGGATACATATACAAAACAGTGTTGTACAGACTGTACAACACTGTTTTGTATATGTATCCAAATGACACATAAATCACTGTTTTTTTAAAAAAAAAATTAGTACCAATAAATCATATAAATTATTTGGGACTCATAACCAAAAAAAAAAAAGTCGCTAGAAATGTCCAAGTGCAATGTCGCCCTAGAATGACTCATTTTCTTATTTGTGGATACTTGATGATGAACGTTGAAGAAAATTGGAAACTGAACTAAAATCAATTACTAAATCATAGTATTAAAGTTAATCCCAACTTAATACACTTCAAACAAAAATGAACATAATACACAATGCTTGAACAAACTTATCTAGTGTGCAGAAGTGTTGCAGATACAGAATCTGGTGGAGAAGATATGGAGAAACTCGAGGAATTAGTGTTGTTACTGTAGCCCGAAGATTGGGTTTGGCTGCTATTGGAAACAGTCACCCCACCGGCTAAAGACACGGAAGGTAGAGGCATGTTCTCTGGAGTCGAATACGAAGCCACAGGCATTTTTATTGGGAGAACAGGCAATGGTGCCTGAAGATTAAGAACATGAATTGCCTGACTTATTGAAGGCCGAAGAGTACTATCCGGGTGTGCACACCAAAGCCCAACAATCATCAAGCACTGCATTTCCTGCTCATCAAATTCCTCAGAGAGTTTCGGGTCAACTGCTTCAACAAGTTTTCCTATTCCATAAAGGTTCCAAACCCACTCAACCAGTCTTATCCGACTTTCTTCAACGTTGGGGTCAATGGGTTTTCTTCCGCATGCAATTTCCAGTGCTACAACTCCAAAACTGAATACATCAGACTCCCTGCTAGCCTTGCCTGTGACGAAACATTCAGGAGCCATGTAGCCCATTGTCCCAGCCAAAACAGTTGTTTGCGCTCCCTTTCCGTGGTCAACCAACCTAGCCAACCCAAAATCTCCTAGCTTGGTGTTAAAACTTGAATCCAACATAACATTGCTGCACTTAATATCCCTATGCACTACACATTGCTCCCATTCCTCATGTAGATATAGCAACGCCGATGCCAATCCTTGCGCAATTTTGTACCTTACTTCCCATGCCAACAAGCTTTTCCCTTTGAAGAGATGCGTATCCAAGCTACCATTTGGCATGTACTCGTATACAAGTAGAAGTTCTCTGTTTTCATGGCACCAACCGATCAGCTGCACCAAATTCTTATGTCTCAAACGACTAATGATCCTGACTTCTGATGCATACTCCTTTATTCCCTGCCTAGACCCCCTTGATACCCTCTTCACAGCAACATAGCAATTCAATTCCCTCAAAAACCCTCTATAAACCCCCCCAAAGCCTCCTTCTCCAAGCTTCTCCGTCTGTGCAAAGTTATTTGTAGCCCGAGCCAGAGCATTATATGTAAACTTCTTAGGTCCAGTACCTCTTTCAAATTCGCCGTCCATCGAATCATCAAAAACAAGATCATCTTCATGCTCCTCTCTGTTCCTTTTCTTCCAGTAACTAAACAAGGCCAAACCACACCCGCAAATAAAAACACTTCCCCCCACCACCAATCCAACCACTACCCATGGATTAGTTTTTTTTTTTTTTTTTTTCATCCAGCTCTAGACTTGAAGTGAAATCCCACGAGTCAATACTATGTAGAGCCAATGCCCTTCCTGTTGCAGCTGAAAACCCGAAAGTGACCAAGTCTGGCAAGTAATCTCTTAGATCAATTATGTAGTAAATGCTTTGATTGATAGTCCTATTATTACTATCATAACCTGTAAATACAACAGTAAGATTGTTTGAACTAGCATTATAACTTATCCAAGCTTCATTTTTCCACCCCTCTTTAATACTATTGCCAACCGACCAATTCGCAGTAGCATTAGATTGGACAGAGTTGATATCAATACCTACATGCTCATAATTTCCAGGGTCCCAACCGGGATAATTCGGAAAAATATCAAATTCAACCGCTACAAATTGATTGACTGTTGTATTCACTGGCTGATCGTCATTTGTGAGGCCAAAGGCTCCACCTTCTTTTGCATTAACCGGAGTTGTTGTACCATTTGGGGCTAGGAAGAAGGCGAAGCCATCGCCATAGATTGTATTTTTCTGCGAATTTATGACAAATGAGAAATGCGTGGTGAAGTCTGTGAGGTTTCTTGAGGCCTTGTCCCACAGTTGCATCGGTTTGAAATACGTGGCTCGGCCTATGCTTGTTTCCAGTGATACGTCGCGCAGGTTTGTTGTCAGTTGGATTGCTCCGTTTGCTATAGTGGCATTTCTTTCACAATTTATACGGACGAAGTCGTTTGAATTAAAACTGTGGAAGCTGAAATTTAAAGAAGCTGCAAAAGGGATAGTTTGAAAGATCAGTATGATGAGGATAAAGAAAAGATTATGAATATGAACCATGGTTTGGTACTAGCTAAACTGAAATACGAATGAATGACTTGTATGTATGTATTCAGAAACTCTGTATAAATAATATTAAGGAGTGCTAGCTAGCTAGTTCACATTGCAAAGTTTGAATTGGTAAGCATAGGCATAATAGCTATTATTTGTATTTGTTTTAATTAAACACAAGTCAATACCAAGGCCTGCACACCATTAAATCCAGCCAGCCTATTGTAGAACTTTCTTCAGTCAAACAGGGTTGTGTTGTTGAATACTTGTGACGAGAATTGGTCAAAATGATTTATTGGCTCATTTTCGTTCTTTTAAAAGTCTTGGATGTGGAAAGACTAACACGGTAAAAGTCTTTTAAAAACGTTAATTTTTTTATTAGAAATCTATATTACTCCTTTTATTTCAAAATATCAGAATAGGATACTTTTTTAAGTCAATTTAAAATATTTTTAAACTTAAAATTAACACAAATTAAATAATCTTAGTTAATACAATAATAAATATTGTAAAAAAATAATGTTACTGTGACAAAAGATAATTATAGAAAATTGGACACAAAATGATGTGTTAATTATAATTAGTAAACTATCCAAAAATACTATTCATTTCTCAATTTTAAATTTAAAAATATCTTGAATTGACTTTTAAAAATCAATAATAATATTATAATTTGAAACAAAAGGAAGTACTATATATATTTCATTCTCATGGATCTAGGGGAATGGGTTCAAAATTATGTAAATTATTTTATTTTGACTACTAAATAATTTATGTAATTTATTGGAACTAAATTTTTTTAAAAAACAGTGATTTAGGTGTGATTTGGATACATATTATATATATATATATGTGTGTGTGTGATGGATTTGATGGAGGATACACTAAAAACTAAAAAGTGCCCTGGTCAAAGAAAATGAAACCCAAAATGAGCATGCATCTCCACTTGTATTATTCAACTTGATCAATCAAAATATAGGATTGGGGACTTCACATTCGGATCAAAACCTGCAGCTTTTGATGTTAATTAAACCTTAAAAACCAACCAAAACTACCTTATGATGAACAAGATAAGTAAATAAGCAAGTAACACAAAGAAAACATGTACATCGATCAAAAGAGATGAATAATATTGAATTAAAAAAAAATCCAATTCTACTCATCAACTTGAAACTAATTTTTTCAACTGATATATGTTAATAGGTCAAAACACGTAACATGAATTTCTGAATTTTGTCAAGCAAGTATGTCTGTTGGCTTAGTATGAGTGGCATTACTATTTTTTGGGATGATTTTGTATTTCTACATAACATAAATATATAAATAATTTTTCTTTGATGTTAAAATTTTAAATATATATATATTTTTAGTAAAAAAAATATATCATAGAGCATATATAGTTAACCTAATTCATGTGGTTCAATAAAATTTTCCCTTCAATTTAGCGGTGATTGGTCTACTCTCAATTAATTGATAAAATTAATTGAAAACATAATATGGTGTTGAAAATTTTTCATTCTTTTTTAGATCTTATTATCATTTCCCATTTCTTTCTTTTCCCTCAAAATTTTCTACTTTAATAAACATATATAGTCTTAATTAGGATTGGTCGTGCATTTCGAGTAAAATTTCGTCTAGAATATTCCGTACGTGGTGACATGTTTCAAGTCTTTACAAGTTAGAACCAGAATCAAGGGTTTTGTCTTGTAAGCCCCTCCCATGGTTAAGCTATCCCGAATTATTATGGGGGAGAGAGAGGATTTCACCCTTCTGGGAGTGACACGCGATGTTATGTCATTGGTGATCACAAAATTTAATATCCTAGCTCACACATGGTGGTTAAGATTACAAAATGACGCGGGACGGACTACTCGTAGTAGGCTCATATAGATATAGTTAACGAAATAACTAAGGTTCTTGAATTCATAAAAAAATAAATTTTTATTCAATAATTAATCAAAAACTGCTATGCTCAAATAACTTCAATTGTTTATATAATAGGAAAAATCCTAATCAGCAAATCCTAACTAACGCCAAATAAATAATTAATATTAAACTCTTAATGAAAAAAAATGGCCCAAAATAATAAAATTGAAACAAAAAATTGCGAAATCTCATAGGAGCGTGAATTCGGCTAAAAAATGACAACTCGAGTTGGGAAAAGCAACACGTTATTTTCAGAATTAATGTCGTTTACATGCAAAAAAAAAAAATACAAATTAATGGTAAAAAAAAAAGACTCATTATAATTAAATAATTATGATATTAGTCATTAAATATGTTAAAGCAAACTTACGGTTAAAAATATTTATTTTTAGAAGTAAAGTTTTATTTTGGGATGGAGGAAATAAGTTCTTTTCTTTTTTTACAACCACTGAGAAGTAGATAACGATATGGTCAGGGTTTAAATAATTGGTTGTTTCGATTTCTTAAAAGATATACCTCTCCTCTCAAGAAAACTGGTGGTCAAGATAATATAAATTAATTTGGTTATTGTATAATTTAAATTCTTAACCGTACATCAACTAGCTAATATTTTAAGGCTGGCGGTTCATTATTTATTTATGCAGTCCCTTTAATTAATTTTGGGTGGATGTTAATTATTTTTTTTATATAATTTCGTGATCATGTTTACACATGACCAATCTATAGATATTGTTTAGTTAATTTGTTACAGCTACACAAACTTGAACCTAGGACTGCATTTGTGATTTATTAATTAAGAGGTATCAACCAAATTAATTGGTATTTTTGGAATCAAAATCACGTGGGTTTGTAGCCAATTAAGAGTTTGGCTTTAAAGCACAAATGTCAGAACTCAAATAAAAAATAACTTTATTGTATGGTTGAAAGTAAAATTTGCGAATAGTAAATATATATATATATATATAAAATTTTAAAATAATACAGAATAGTGTGTTATGATAATGAAATTATATTATTATTATCATTAAAAAATATAATCTTTTAGTAGGAAAAAGAATTAGTAAATGGAACTGTCTTTTCATTTTTTTTAAAGTATGGAGGGAGTATGAGATTAATTTTAATAATTCATTCAATTAACAAATGTATTAAACTACACTTGGAAATGATGAGCAAAATTAACTATATATCCTCATATATATTTTATATATATATATATGCAGAATATAGAGTATCTTTTCTCTCTCTCTCTCTCTATATATATATATATACATATAGTGAATGAATGAATAAAAAAACACAATTACTAGAAATATAATATTGTGCTGGTTTTGGATTTTAGGTGCAGTTGATATTAGTTAGCTGGTTGCAACCCCCAACCAACTTAAAACTTTGTTAGAAATAAAAAAGAGCTATATATTAACAACTATATAGCCCTTTTTAGCTTTCTTGATGATCATGCTATTACTTGCATGCTTATTTTGGTAATCAAATATATTTGATTAACCTTTATTATAGAAAACCCCAAAGAAACCTTAAACTTTTGTCACCTGATCACCACTAGTCTTGGTCACTCAAGGTCGGACTTTCCTTGCGTTATTCCCTTTAGACATACTCGAGGCCACCCAGCCTAAAATTCAAAATTGATTGTTTATTTTAATCTTTTGGTTAATTAAATTAACCTAATTACTATGCTGTAGTAATTCAGAACTTGAAAAAGACTTGCCTATGCTTCTCTAGAGCTGCATTGCCTATCTATATATATATATATATATATATATATATATATATATATATATATACACACACACACACACACACACACCCACATGCTACACTGCCTTACTAGCCAATTCCTTTATCTTTTTTTCCTTTTTTTAAAAAATTTTATAAAAGAGGCATTAGATCATTTTGAATATAATTATTTTTATACACATATGCATACAATATATATAAATGTATATATATACATATACATATATATGTATGTACAATGTTCATTCAAGCTAGATATTTCCATTCTATATTCTCAATCGTAATACCACAATAATTGCAAGTTATAGTAGGTTGTTGATAGTGACAGTAATATTTATGGCATGTGATATTGTCCGATTGAAATGATTTTGTCAGATCTATATGTATTGTTAACGTCAATATTTGTTCGTTTGTCAAATTATCAAACAACGAACTTAAATATACATAGTGAACAAACACATACCAAAAAGCTTGACGGTCGAGGCCGTCGGAGGATAGTTTCGATGTGAGAATAAGTACAGACCAGAAAACGTCAACAATGGAGGTATGTAATTGCTCTGGTGAATAAAAGTAATAAAGTGTGTGTACCTTGAACTTGGATCATGGCTGTATTTATAGCTTGATTACACTGCCTCAAATTACTACGCCCATCCCCGAATAGGAATAGGAGTTCTATGTAAAGATTCTTTATAACTTTAAGTCTCATAATTGAATTGGATTTGATGATCAGAAATAGGAAATCAAATCAGACAAGGGAATCATAGTCAACTTGGACTGTAACCTTTTAAGAATATCTAATTCCTTACCGTCAATATAAATATTCAACCACGTGGCGTGAGTCCCTCCGAACCCCTTGGACCCAAATCACACTCCAACACACACACACACACACACACACACACACTCTTTTTTATACTTATTTTAGCAACAATTAACACTTTAATTAAATGACACGTTTGCTCTGACAGTATCATTTTACTCTGACATTATCAACCGCTACATTTAAAATAGTATAAAAATATACATTGAACAATGCTTTTACATTTATTGTGACAATATTTAAACTATTCGTGATAACATAATTAATTATTATTCTGACAACCTATATAAATACTGATCTGACATAATCAGCCACCTCACAAAAATATATTAAAATCAATGTATATAAACACTTAATCTTATTATTTGTTTGAATATCAATAATTTGTCTTTAATTATATTGTTATGAGCTGTATTAAGTCTTAATTCATGTGCCCAAAGATTTTGAGAATAACTTCTCTCTGTCCAATCTTCCAAAAGTGACCAATTACTATTAAGAAAATCAACCCTCTTCCTAGTTCCTATTTTAGTCAGTCCTAGGTTTAATTTAGTGGAGTATTATATATATACTGTTCACCACACATGTCAGTCATCTATACGTCAGACAATGACCTCAAAATTCTCAAATAATTTCCCACTCCCCTCCAATCAAGATCCATCCCCCTGAGACTCCCTCCGAGGAGACCTTTTCTCCTCACTCTCTCATCTACTCGCTCACTCTACCCGCCCTCCCAGCCCGACATTTGTCTATGATGATAGCTTTAGAGATCCTATCTTTCGGTCAAACAACTCAAACGCCCTTGATTTGATTTACTTGACATGTGTAGTTATATAAGAGCAAGTAGCACGAGTTTTTTGTACTCTAATGAGTAGGGGTGGCATTACTATTCTTAACGTGGGTCTTAGTCATATACTAAAGTGAGTTTGGGTGCCCAGATGATACCTCCATGTTTCCTTCATATATAAATAGGTTTTACCTTCCTAAAAACCACTTTTCCTTTCCTTATAAAGTAAACAGTTGCTTCAGCCTTCAGAAAAACAGTACTACGTTCCCCCCCAAGAAGAACTCTCTCTCTCTCTCTCTTTCTCTTTGAAGAGCTCTGTCAAAGGCTCAAATTAGTAAGCCCTTCCCTCAAATAGGCAGTACTATCCTTTCTTCTCTCTAATTTGTCTTTAATTTATTTCCCTTTTGTTAAATTCTATGATTTTATTCCCTTGATCTTTACTATGGCGTAAAGTTTCTATTTTTAGCTAATTGTACATTCATGATTTCTTGGATATTTTTTTTTCTATTTTTTTTTTCTTTCTTCTTCGGATCTAACAGATCAGTAGTGTCGACGAAACCCTAGAGAATATATATCAAAGAAAGAAAAAAAAATAGAGATGGGGAGAGGGAAAATTGTTATCCGAAGGATCGACAACTGTACTAGTAGGCAAGTGACTTTCTCAAAGAGAAGAAATGGATTGCTTAAGAAGGCTAAGGAGCTATCTATACTTTGCGATGCTGAAGTTGGATTGATGATTTTCTCTAGCACCGGCAAACTCTATGATTTTGCCAGCACTAGGTCAGCTCAGCTACCTAATTAAACTTACTTCTACTAATTATATATTCTGCTTCTTTAATTATAATTTATACATGTGTACGTGTTTATTGATATTCACATTTATATATATTGGAAACTTTATTTTTTTATTCTATTTTAATTTGGTATTAAATGCGATATATTTGAATGTCTAATTAATTTGATTCTTTGTGCATGCTAATTTGTTTTTTCTTAAATTCTGGTATACGGAATATTTTAATTTTATTTAAAGGGTTTAATGCCTAGTTTTGTATCATATAACAGAATAGAGATCGAATATATATAGAGCACGCAGTATGAGTTTATGAATGAGTTTATCGAGGATCTAAGTATAGATTGAAGTCAACCATCCATCCAAATGAGGCAATCTGCTGCTACTTTTTTTCGTTTAATTCATTCAATATTATTGATGAAAATTTTACTAGTACTCAATCATCATAAATATTACTCTCTTATTTCCATTATATAAGTCGTTTAAGACATATATAATCATACCTATTAAAAAATTTCATTAATTCTGATGTTAGATAATTAATGTTGATTTAAAATTTCATTACTACCCATGCACTAATTAATTAATTATTCTTCTTCCTTTCTCTTGCTTACTCTATTTTTTAGGGGCAAAATAGAAAATGATTAGTTTTTGCTCCTGCTAGATATATGTAAAACTTCTTATATTATGGAGAAGAAAAAAAATTCTTCTAAAACGACTTATACAGTAGAAAGGAGGGAGTACATTGTTTAGTTTAAGAATTATTTCATGATACAATGGATGTAACCAATTAGGAGAAGAGGAGATCTGAAAAACTTAGCTAGGAAGGATACATGGCCTATAGCTTTCTAATAGTAATGTGGGATGACAAAAAGTTGCTTGCATGGCTAGCTGAGGCCTGCATGCTGCCATTCAGAAGCAAGAAGAAAGTACGTAGTAAGATTAATGGTTCATGATCAGAGAAAAGAGAGCAATGAACAAGGGGGACGTAGGGGGACAATATCAATTTTAGCTCGCTCAAAAGTGAAGTCTTCTTTATTACATGTGTGTTTATATGAATGATAATTATATATATAGGAACTACGTACGTGTGATTGTGCACCACGCAAGCGTACATGCATTTCTACGCATCACTTTCCTTATACATTAATTATATGTTGGAAATATGGGACTGAAGGAGTATATATAGTAGCAAATGTTTATTAGAAATATTAATTAGAAGATTAAAATCATAAAATTCTACTCAAAAGTATAGTTTTATATATACACACACACACACACCCCTTGGTACAATAACCGATTTTTACTAAATTCAGTATATTACACATGGTTGAGGTTACTTCTGTAGTTTTCTGGCGTTCTTGGTGGTTCAAACAAGTCTCTCTTGTTATTCGTCTTCTTCGTCTTTTCTTTTCTTTTTTGAATACCTCACTCTGGAGGCATATATATTATTACAAGTGCAAATATTTTATCGACAAAGCAATTTAGAAGTCCATCCTATACACACACACACACGTCTAAAGTGAAATGTTTGCTGCAATTATATTGGTTTAGGACAGTGTTCCACATAATCCTGCTTGATAGTTGCTTACACTAAGAGATACTCTTTCCGTCTCAAAATTAGAGATACAATTTAACTTTTAAAGTGAAACAATAATATATTAAATTTTAAATTAATGTAAATTTATTTAATTTTAGTTGATGCAATTATTATAATTTGTACAGTATATATATAACAATAACTATTAATCACAAAATTTATTTTATTTTAAACTTTTACAAGTCATATATCAATTTTAAATTTTAATATATCATCGTTTATTCTCAAAAATTAAATTATATATCTAATTTTGAAATTGAAGGAGTAAGAGATTGCTTCCTTAATCTTGTAGTACACCTAGTTGATAGTAGTATAGTTGGGAAAGAATGGAGAGAGAAATAGAAGAGGAAGTTGAGAAGGGAGTAGTTTCTCTCCTTTAATTGGGATATGATAAGAAAATATGTATTTTATTATTAAACCTTTATTTTTGCTAAATTATTATTATACCTTTCTGAATCATGTCACATATGATTAAATCATGTTTGGCCAATATGGATATCAATCTCTTTTTCTTTTTCTTTTTTTCCTTTTTAATTCTCTACTTTCTAGAGTTTCTAGCCCTACTGTGGTTTAATTAATAATACTGACTTGTAAAAGTAAAAAAAGATTTGAAGAGAAAAGATGGTTCATAAAGCTTTCTTTCTACTTCCTTCAATCAAGTTCTTTCGATATCAAAAGCATTCTTTGTGCTCCAGTACCTGCATGCATGCATGCATGGATCTAACTAGTGCTTTTCAAGTACAAAAATGTATGTACAGCTGAAGAAATATTTCACTCTAGAATTGCTTCTTATTGCATCATGCATGGATCTATCGACAAAAATCTGGTTGGTAATTTCCTTTGGAATACAGAAAAAGGAATATGCAGTTACAAAGATGTTTCATGTTGCAAGTGCTTAATATTTCAATATTACCAAACTTTCAAACAGTTAAAAAGTAAAATTATAGGATGAAGGCAACTCTCTTACTAAGATTGTTCTGAAATAATCATATTAAGTTTCAGCTTATAACAAACATAGACATAAATACAAAGTACACAAATAATACGGTTTTGGTTATTTTCAGCATGAAATCTGTTATTGGACGTTACAACAAACTGATGGAGGAACATCATCAATTGCTGAATCCTACTTCAGAAGTCGAGGTACTATTTCTGAACCCCTTTCCAATTTCCTCCACGAGCTTTACTGCATTGGTACAGGTAAATACAGTTAACATGACAGTTAAAAGCATTAATATATCGCTTTTCTACTTCTTGTTCTTTTTACTACCCTGGTTTTTATGGCCCTCTTATGGTGGTCTTAAGCCTAGATATGTTTGAAATATTAAAGTAAGGATCATGCTTGAGGAATCTTTCGGCGCACCAGGCGATGAGCGTTACATTCCTGATCATGACAAACTCGACTAGGAAAAATTGACAGAGGTAAAATCTAAGCAGTTAACATGTTGCAAGGATTCATATCGACTTACTTTCAAGTACCAATAATCTGAAACAAAGGCAGTAGAATTTAAAACCATTCAAGGTAATGTTTCACATTAGATCCACCATGAAATTTGGATAATTGGATCTTCCAAGAGATGCAAACGAACACATTTACCCAAAAAGCAATATTATGAAGCTATATGAATGTGCACATTAATAGATCAGTAATCAGATAGAAATTTGTTCTCAACTCAAAAGGCAACCGTCTCAAAAAGTAGTATCCACACCTGATTAACAGGTACAAGACAGACCGTGTAGTAATAGTAAATTGACACAAGTCTACAATGGAATAGACTTGTTAAACTGATATAGGAAGGTATATTCGAAATCTGTTATTAGTGTTCTATTGATTTCTTAAGATTCTCATGTAAACTATATCTACTTCAATGTCCTTACATTAACAAAGGGTCCGACAGTTTTCCCATTGATGCAGATTCAAAGATCTACTCATATTAAGACTTCTTATTTGAGAGTCTAAATTTGACCTAAGCCGTGGTTAGAAACATCAGAAAACGCTGAAATTCTTACTGTTCAAGGCTGCAAGTGTAGAATCCTACATAGACATATAAGCATGCAAGAACTAATGCATGTACAAAGTAAAACCCCAAGGGTTTGGCTCAATGGCATGTGCTCTACCATAATAAAGGAAAGGTCACACGATCAAACCTTGCCAACTTCAAAGGGTAAACACACAAGCTTATGGTTGAATTTTCCCAGTGCACGGCTCTTGTGGGAGGACGTGTACCCATGGAATTAGTCGAATGCTTTAAGAGGTTTGGATGCCCATAATTGCTTAAAAATAATTGCAACCGCTACTCTTACAAGTTAGAGCTTTAATTTGAATTCCAACCTCAAATTAGGCTCTATTTTCGCACAAGTCCAGCGAATTTTGAGGCGCTTTTGCAGTTATCCTAGTTCCTAATGGATTACTCTCATGGAACAGCATGTATCGATATAAATTGGGCTTGCCAACACGCTAGCATTCTTAATGAAGCAGAACTTAGATAAATCAGGATGCTTGGAACTAGAAGTCGACACAATAGCGTATTTCTATCAAAAGATATGTGGAAGTACCAGAGATCAGGCTTCAAATTGAAGCTAGGTTGGTATCATCTTGGTAGTTAACCAACTTCTTTAGCAGAATATCAATAAGAATTTCAAAAGGGTGCAAGAGAACTTATACTGTAAGACTAAAGAATCTGAGCTAATATTCTTCTGAAAGAAAAATGGCCTTGTAATTGGGGGTCTGGAATAGAGTAAAAACTATATATATATATATATATATATATATATAAATTAAAAAAAAACAAGAATCAGATTTGGTAGTTAAAATTTTGAAATAACAACTGATGTCGTAGAAAGGACTTAATGCCGTGTCAGTAAGGCATTGAGACAGACTTGAAACCATATAGGCAGGAGATCATATATTAACTGGAAGCTTCTTTTGTGAGGAAGGATTAGTCATATTTCTAAGCACAATAGCTATCTTCTTTTGTGGTTTTGGCTTCTGCCCTCCTGTTCCTGATTTTTGACCTCCTTTGTCCTATTAAATTCTACTCCGACTCAGTTTACTAAAAGAAAGTGACACATGAAACTAAATATCTATGAAAACTAAAGCTTTAGTTGCGGATCGTAGCTTATATATAGAAATTCTATTGGCCATTTTCTTTTAATTGATTAAATAAATATGAATAGGAGAAATGTAAGACGAGTAACGCGAAGTTGGATAAATACCAGTTTGGAAATGCTTGTTTGGATACGAAACTCGAAAGGAAGCAACATTGAGCGAAGAAAAGAGCAGCAAATTAATTTTCTTTTAGACACTATGGAAATATCTTCAAGAGGGACACAAAGGAAATTACATCAGTATTCCATTGGACAATAAGGAAATATGAGAGACTCGGACTCAAGCTTATGGAAGTTCCTGACCTCAATTACAAAGAAATAATATCTCAATAAGGACTGTCAGGATCGCAACATATAGCTCTTTGTTCAGCTAAGACAACAAGACTATCTTTAGATGAAATATCTAAGAAAACAAGTATGAACATAAACTTCAAGGATTTGCATAAAAGTCAAGTTTCAAAGCACTTTTTTCATGAAGAATCAACGTAAGAACCGTCATCAACCAATCTAAAGACCAGGCGTATCAGCATGGACTCCAGCCTGTCCATTATGGTGATTATTCAGCTGTAGTCAATAAGCACTTTTGGTATGCCTCCAAAGAGAAATGGCTTCTAATGATTTTATTAGGCTAAGTTTTCAGGATATAGAAAATTCTAAATGGGTGACTACAACATACTACCACACAGAAAAATGATGCAAGAGAAATGAAACTGGAACTCAAAGTCTCCAACTCAGTTGTCGGCATATATGGAGAAAAAGAGAAACTTTATTGCACTCTAATACATGTGTATTAAGAGACCATGGAGAATCTTCAAAGCTAGAAAATCAGAAACACAAAATAGAAAAGATATTAAAAAGTTTGACATCAAAGTATCTATAAAATATTAAAAAGTCTAGAACATATCTGTTAGAATGTGTTAGGTAGGAAAAACATGTTTCCATATTTTCCTCTCCATGTTTCCTCTCCATATTTTCTTCCTAGAATTAAGGGAGCACTACCCATAATTTATGGAAGCACTATCCATAAATTAAGGGAGCACTACCTTGTGAAACTAGTATATAAGCCAATGTAACTCAATGTAAATTAAACGAGATAAGCAATGTAAATTTTATAGTGTAAAGTATTAATGGAAAAACCCAAAATTAGTTTCTCACTTCCAAAATCAGTTTCTCTCTTTCTACATGGTATCAGAGCTACGTTCCTTATTCTTCTCTTCCAATATGGTATCCATTGTTGATGTTTCTTCCAACATGGTATCCATTGTTGATGTCTCTTCCAACATTGTATCCAATGTTGTGCTTGACTTTGTTTCATGGCTGGTTCGTGACTGCACATGTGCTGATTTCCAGCACATTGCAGCCGCTTTTCTCCGTGAGGGGCCTGCTTATGGGCTGGTAGTGTCTCTTCCTTATGCAGATTTTATGGAGAGATGTTGTGTTGGTCATGTGTGCTGAGCATAATTTGCAATCACGTGGATCTAATTTTTTGATATCCTTTGGAAAGTTTATTCTCCTCGGATATATATTGTACTCATCTTTTACATGGCAGAACAAAGTGGTGCTAGCAGTGAAGTTCATGTCAGTAGTATGGGACAACAAGCTGTTTCATCTATTCTGTTTCAAGTTGGGTATGCAAAATATCTATACACCAACTTGAGAGGGAGTGTTAGAATGTGTTAGGTAGGGAAAACATGTTTTCATATTTTACTCTCCATGTTTTCCTCTCCATGTTTTCTTCCTAGAATTAAGGGAGCACTACCCATAATTTATGGAAGTACTATCCATAAATTAAGGGAACACAACTCAATGTAAATTAAATGAGAGAAGCAATATAAATGTTATAGTATGAAGTATTAATGGAGAAACCCAAACTTAGTTTCTCTCTTCCAAAATCAGTTTCTCTCTTTCTACAATATCAATTCCATAGTTTGCCCAATGTTCGAACTGGGACCCCATCTACCTCACTGCATGCTTTACACTTTAAACTACCAAAACAAGGATACAGTTACTCCTGTGGTGCATTTTTTGCCCAAATGTAAGACAATGTTACAAAAAAATGAATGGAAAATACCGTCAAAACAACATATGACTTTGAATCAAGGTGTTATCAACAGTAGACTGGAGGGAAGGGGGGGAAGAAAAAAAGAAGTGGAAAACTACAAAACCTATAAAGCAGGGCAGCCCGCCAATTCCTATGTAAATCCAAATTAGAAATCCCCCAAAAAGAACTCTTAGCATAAGCCGGTAATGAGGCAAGGAAAGTGACCCCATCCCAAATTAAACGAAAAAACAAGTAGTGACCAGTAAAAATCCAAGCATTCCTTTCCGTCCAAACTCCAAAGACACCCAAGAATAGCACAATAGCCCCAAAAGCAAAAACACATTGCCATCATATGAACCACTTTTTGTATCTCTCCGAATTTATCCCACAGCAAATATTGTGAGTAATTGAATTTGAGGATTCCGGTTTGATACCCCTTGATTCAAAGTCGAGTTATGCATATGATATTTTTCTCCATGTTTGAAACACCGTCACACAATTGGGCAATCATTTTCGATTATAGGATCAGTTAAATCCTTTCTAGGTAGTTTAGGGTGTAAAGCGCCTACATATGTATGCTTACACAACAAAATGAGACTCGTAAAGGGAAATATATTAAATTCAGGCAAGGAAAAAAGACATCAAAAAAATGAACAAAAGGTAAATTGTGAAATAAAGTTCAAAACATGCACTGAAAATACACTTCCACAAAGCAACATTATAATCTAGTAGCCTACATTAGAAATATATATATATATATGTGTGTGTGTGTGTGTGTGTGGTAACTAGCTTTTATTGGGGAATTTCTTGAAATGCTACAATTCAAAGAGTCTTGACTATGATGAATTAGGAAAACAAACTGTTGAAGGGAATAAGATGTACACACTAACGTGCAACACTAGTAGTCAACACTCTTCAACTGGAAAAGTTTTGAAATATTCTTTACATTACATAATTTAGTAAAGTCCATATTTCATCAAATGATATACTGAGGAAGATGCAGCGTTAATCGGGATGAACTTCTCTTGTCATCCTTTAACTTTGTCCAAAATGAATCGAAAGGCAGAGTTCAAAGTGCAATCAAATCAGGTCAATGTTAGCATTTAATTCATAGATAATCGATCCTTAGAGAATGAAGATAGCCTGTGCTGCTTCACATGAAAAAACAAGTAAATAAGCTTTAAAAGATAGCTATAGAGTGATGTCCTGTCTTGCATACTTTCTATAGAACCATCCAGTACCCCTAATTGTTTGAATTTTAATGATTAAACTATGTTCCAGCAGATTATACTGATAAAGTTCTAGCCTAGAAAAGCCATATCAAGATAGGAATAAGGGTGGAGTGCCGAACATCAAGTATTCTTCCTGCAATTGGATACAGAAGGTGCATGTTTATGAAAAGTAATGCACAGATAAGCATCACAGCATGAGACTGAAGTTGTCGTCGCAATGAAAATGCATCATTGCAGGATTGAAATATTAGTCCATCTACAAATAATATCATAATGGCATGACAATAGAAGCAGGAACACCTACCTCATGACTGTAGTTTCAATTTACAACAGGCAAGGCCATGAGCTAATGCCTCTTTGTTTGCATTGCAGAAGAATGAACAGATGCCCCAATACAAGCATATTTTGAGGTTAGGCGGTTCCTGATGGCTCTTGCAAGTTTGAAGTCAATATATTCCATTAAAAGATAGTTCGTTTTTCTTGACTAATCAGTGATGCTATAATGTTGTAAGCAAGCATTCAATGAAGATATTCATGTATCCATCCAAGAGATGGAAGATGTTTCTAAATGGCGATTAGTGAAAGCATGCGTTAGAGACTACTTGCAGACAGTAAGAATTTTTCAATATAATATTGTGAAAAACAAATTTATGAAAGCGATGCTTGCATATATATGTTCATTAAAAGTAAATCGAATTTGGCGGGTATAAGCTAAGTTCCCCATATGATAATTTTCAAGTATACAATGTACATAGATTACTAGTAGTCAAACATAATTACACAGTGACACGAGATCGGCTCCCGTAGCATACTTGAATCAAATATGCAGAGAGATTACAAAGGATATATTCAAGATAATGCAAACACCTACTATGTGGACAAAATGCTTCAACACTGGAGGGTAATTATAAAAGTTGAAATCAAACATGCAGAGATATTACAAAGGACATATCAAGAGAGAGCAAGCATCTTTTAAATGGACAAAGTGCAGTCCTTAAAGATATATATTATTTCTTTGCTATGTTTATGATATTAGCATTCGGAAGTTTCTTTCGGTCTTTCCAGGTCTACTTTTCCTCCATAATTTTTCTATTTACATCCATTGGCTTGTGGGGATCATGAAACTTGAAATTGAAAAGGAAAATAGACAGCCGCTATCTCACATTTATTGGGAATTTTCTTCCTTGTGGGCAGATTTACTCGGTAGGAATCTCTTAAAACCTAAGGCTTCTTTTGTGAGTATAGGATGAGTAAAGCCAAAAAGGTGCATAAACATAAGGTTTTGCTCTTGTTAAATTGAATTAGCTGCATAGGCCTCCCTATCAAAATTATAGTGTCACCTTAAATGAGATTATATATCAATGATATCAATTGGTGCATTCATGTCACCAATTGCTCTAAAAGCTAAATCTAAGAGAGAATGGGCACATTGACGTATATCATGCTTTGATAACTACCCTCACATGTGACCCTTGTTCAGTTGTGGAGACCAGAGAGACAAACTAACAGTGCGGTAAAATGAATTAATGAAATAGAGTGCAATAGCATTAAACATAAGACGGAACCAACTTCAAATTGAAATACTGGAAGGCAGAAGCCAAGACTTCAAGAAACTAGAACTCTAATATCATGTTAAGTCACCAATTGTTCCAAAAGATCATGTATTAGAGAAGGACCCAATTTTGGGATCAACATTAGGTTCACTAAGTTCCAGGGAACTACTGTCATCAAGCTCCCATTGTAACAGCTAATAGCAAGAAAAATCATTCTGAGAATCAACAGAGATATTAAGAAGTGCTTTCGACACACTTAAAATTTCCAATTTGTTATGTAGTTTCTTTTTGATTATTCATGAACATCTATATGTTAACTTTGCAAAAAGTATATATATAAAAATATGATAACTAGTTGTGTCAGCAGCACGCACAGTCGTGTAAAATCCATGCCCCACTAACATGGAGAAATATTTTCAGAAGAAACTTAGCAATCAAGTCATATGATTGGTTGGGTAGAGGATGTTGGTGCATCAGCCAAAAAAAATGTAATATGAATTGTTAACGCCAAAATCTGACTGCTCGCCAAATCACCAAATAGCAAACTAAAACCTGCACAATGAACAAACAAATACACCAAAAAGCTTGACGGTAGGGACCGCTGGAGGATGGCTCCGATGTGAGAATAAGTACAGGCCAAAAACGTCAACAATGGAGGTCTGAAATTGCTCATGTATAAGAGTAAATATTGTGTGTATATGTATGTGTACCTTGACCTAGTATGTGGTTGTATTTATAATCTCCCACGCATTGCCATAACTCGCCCGAAACTGATTAGGAATAGGAGTCTTGATTTAGAGTTTTCATAGGAATTAGATCACCATAATCAATTAGGATCCTCCTTCAATAAAAATAAGAAACCAATAGGAAAGGAATAATAAGCCAATTATGACTTTGACCCTTCTAAAACACTAAGTCATCAAATAATTAATATGCCAAGTGGCATGGGCCCGGATTTGGGCATCGGGCATTAATTATGGGCCCGAAAAATCTCACCCCAACATTGCCCTCCACTCCCTTATTAAAAGAAATATGATAGGAGAGTAGATAAGAAGAGGTGAAATAATAGTACTGAAGACGACACGTCAAGCACAACGGCTTATAAAATGAATGGTGTGCCAAGAACAACGGCTTATAAAACATATGGCGCGTCAAGCACAACCGCTTACAAAACAGACGACGCGTCAAATCGGTTCGTCACACCAAACACCAGACGGCTCATCACACCAAACACCAGACGAAGCTCGTCACAGCGAACACCAGAGAGCTCGTCATGCACACCAAACACCAGAGAGCTCGTCACGCCGAACACCATAGAGCTCATCACGCCGAACACTAAAGAGCTCGTCACCCCGAACACCAGAGAGCTCGTCACGCCAAACACCAGATAGCTCGTCACGTCAAACACCAGAGAGCTCGTCACACCGAACACCATATAGGGAACAAATTTTGTTCGTCTGCCAAATCACCAAACACCATATAAGGGAACAAATTTTGTTCGCCTGCCAAATCACCGAACACCATATAGGGAACAAATTTTGTCCGCCTACCAAATCACCAAACACCATATAGGGAACAAATTTTGTCCGCCTGCCAAATCACCAAACACTTAACGTCGTCGGACTAAAAGTCATAATTAAGCCGAAACAGCTGACTCCCTTGGAACTCAAATAGTCACCAAGTGGAAAAAATATGATGTAATGGGGCTGTAAATTCAAAAATTATAATTTTGAATATTTTGTTAAGGTGGCGCAAATTGCTTAATTTGAAGTTGTGTATCTGCCAAAGCTCATATCAGGTTTGAATATCTTGCCCCCCCCCCCCAAAAGCCAATTTAGCCTGAAGAAGAGCATTAGGCCGAACCAAATTTGGAGCCGAACAAATAATGTACATTGCTCAAGATTACTTTCTTCTCGGCCAATTTGATGTGGTGGCCAAAGAGAGATACAATTAGCAAGATAATTGGCCAAAGAGATATATAACCAGTAGAGACAATTGGCCAAAGAGATATATAACCAGTAGAGACAATTGGCCAAAAATTCTTGAACTCAGATCTGCTACAAAACTGATTGCCCGAAGATGATGCTAATGGGAGTCCTGAACTCTTTAGTAGAGTAAATTGATGACATGACTTGGTCCGCCGAAGCCTTGACTACCAAGGATGAATTATCGAAGCTCAATAAATCACAACAAAGGAACCAAGTATGCAGCCTTTGCTCATAAGTTGTATGTTCGAAGCTTAAATTCAATTTCTGCCGAACCCAAAGCTGTCAAACTGACCCTCCCACGATGGATAATAAATTTGACACCAAAGTTGATGCTTAAACTTTGCCAATCCATAATGGCGGTACTACAAACCCATGAATAACTTGCCAAAGCCATGGGAGGAATCACTGAAGCCGTGCAAGAACTGCCAAAGTAGTCAACCAAATGGTGAAATTGGATTGATTTGGTTGTGGTTTAGATTCCACAAATTTACTAAAGAACGAACACATCTCCACATAAAAAATTAAATCTGACCCGCCGAAGTTCCAAGGAAGTCGACCAGCTATTGCGGCATGGTTGTGATAATGAATTGGACTCGCAGCGAGTCTAGTATAATTTTTAGTTATGGATGTGAACGAAGGTTATTGCTGCTTCTTTGTGATAACGAAGAGCCAAGAGAAAAATAGCCCAAGTAATTGTTAGAAGCCGCTAAAGAAATGATCGTCGATGACGTAGCTACCGAAGTTCTCAATCAGAGTTGAATATTTAATTGGTTGATGCGAAAAATTAGTAGAGATCATGGTGCAATTGGGAGCCTTCAGCAATAAAATACTAATCAGCAAGAACATTAGTTTCACGGGTTGAAGAGAACCGAACAGATGATTATGGATGTCATAAAGATGATCAGCTGAAGTTTATTATCATGATCAACACCATTTTTAAATTTGAATATGCTGAAGCCGAGGTGGGTACGGAAATTAGTCCGAGTGTCGAAGTTGTCCGAATCCATTGTATAATTTATTTTGGCATGCCGAAGTGGAGATGAACATCACAATACAGTGTACATACTTTGGATATTATTAACTGATACTTGTTTGGCAATTAATGTCAAGGCTGTAAATACTTTGGCCTTGCCCAAGTTCAAGGGAAGCTAAAATATATTTAGCTGTGCTCATTGGGTCAAGCCCAATTAGGAGATGGCAAAATATGGCCTTAACATTACCCCACACTCCTTCAAAGAATGAAGTGAGGTGGAGTAGTTAACATTAAGAAAAGGCCTCGAGAGTTCGAAGAACAGCCGAAGACAGAGCCCAGAAGGGGAATCCAATATATTATTGGATGGGCCACCCTCAGTTTAGAAGGGATGCCTCTATCTTTTTAAAAAGGAAGCGATTTGCTCAAATGTGGGCTTAAAAGGCATTCACCGAGCCAATCATGGGCTTCTAAGAAGTGAACTTTAACCCGTTTGGGAATCAAGGATTCGGGGTTGCCAATTATATATCCCGAAGAGGTACTCTTAGGTCATTGGATCGCACTGCAGAGCCTCACGTGATGAGTTCTTTTAAAACTATTAGATCAAAAGATGAGGAGTTATGCAAAAAAGAGCGATACAGACAAAAGGTGCAAAGGTCTCAATTGACACTATTTAGACTGCATCTTTTGCAATTTTGAGCTTGTCGGTCATCGAGCAAATTTTTTCATATACTCAGAGATGACGATCATAATTGAGATGACATGTTCACCCGAAGATAATAGTTTATACAAAACTTTATCCGATTCGAGGAGGTTCACATAATATGTACAAATAATTATGACATGGATAAAATAAAAGCTAATCCGAAAGTTATTCAAATTTAAAAAACTGATCAAAAATTGAGAACATGAACTTTGTGCCATCATGAATAACATATGACGGAGTACACAATATATTATGCGTAATTAAGTGATGATATAATGTGTTCATATTTGTGCAGCAAATTAACTAGCAAGCAAGTTAATTGAATAGAGAAGATAAACACTTAGTTTTATTTTTGTAGCATTTTGTCCTCCTTTGTGTAGGTAGATGATATCCAGTGAAATGTTGAGTTACACCTTATCTGACACCGAACATGTGTGTGCCCCCCAATCCTTTGAAGCTTTATTTATTTTTTTTATATAAAAAAAAAGTTATAAAGGATTTTTAGATTAACGAAAGATCTATCGGAGGGGGATAAGCCGTAAAGATTCATGATCTGTCATACACCCGTGAATGGATGGTTGAGGTCATTTGAGAAACCGCCGATGTGAGTATCTGAAGCCATAGCCAGTAGACTCGCAACCAAAGAAAATTCCAAGCGAAAAAGATGATTGTCCCTTTCCGGAGTGCCGAAGCCAAAGTCTGAAGAGATGTCCAAACATGTATGTGCTCCACGGAGGGGGCTAATGTCACATCCTTGAAGTAACTAGGCGAGTGAGGGCGTAAGTACGCGTGGCTGGAGCGCGACAAGCGCGGCCCAGGCGGCAGGTGTTGGGCACGCGGGAGGCAGGCACTGGGAGAGTGAGGCGCGCCAAGGCAGCAGGCGTTGGGCGCACGAGGGCACACTAGGGTGGGCAAGGGCCCACGCGGGAGGCAGGTGGGAGCGCGAGGGCACAACAAGGCGCACGGCTAAGCGTTGTTGGGCGTGCGCAGGCACTGCTGGGAGTGGCTGAGCGCGCGGGCGCTGCTGAGATCTCCTTTATTTAGGCAACTTAACGGAATAATATGAAGGTTGATCTTGATGGATTTTTCAGCCAAATCAGATAATTCCGACAACAGAAAAAATTTCTCTAGACCGCTAGAGGCCCTCCTTTATAGCGCCAATGTTAACGCCAAAATCTAATCGCTCACCGAATCACCAAACAACGAACTAAACCTGCACAATGAACAAACAAACACACCAAAAATCTTGACGCCCGGAACCGCCGAGGAATAGCTCTGGTGTGAGAATAAGTACAGACCAACAATGGAGGTCTAAAAGTGCTAGTGTATAAAAGTAAATATTGTGTGTAATATGTATGTGTACCTTGACCTAGTATGTGGCTGTATTTATAATCTCCTACACCGCATTGCCATAACTCGCCCAAGACTGATTAGGAATAGGAGTCCTGATTTAGAGTTTCCATAGGAGTTAGATCATCATAATCAATTAGGGTCCTCCTTCCGTAAGAATAAGAAACCAATAGGAAAGGAATCATAAGCCAATTAGGACTTTGACCCTTCTAGAACACCAAGCCGTCAAATAATTAATATGCCAAGTGGCATGGGCCCGGATTCGGGCATCGATTATGGGCAAGAAAAATCTCATCCCAACATGTATGATAGTAAGCCAATGCCTAATTAATTAAATGTAGCCAACATGCATGTACCTCATGACTTCTAATGTTGTGTCAACATCGAGTACTATGTTATTCAGCTCCTCAAATTTTTGTGAGGAAGTGCAACCCCAAAACATTTCAACGTCAAATCTAACTGAACTTGACAGTATGTGGAGGGTTTTTTATTGCAAATCTAAACTTGACATGATTCTTTTTTCTTTCTTTATTTCTTTTAGTTTTTTTGGAAGTTAAACTTGATTTGATCCTTACATTACAAGTGGGCAATATAAATATAATTCCAACTATGCCTAAAGTAAAAGGACAAGTCACGTCTTTCATTGAAAGTATGAAATTGTAATGGTTTTGGGGTTGTGACTTGTGAGAAACCTAGAGGAAAAAAGTATTGGATGTATTGGGAGTAGGGATTTGACATATAAATGGACAAAAATCTCTTGAGTTTCTTGGAGGAACTTAGATCTTGTTTGAGCCCATGAATGTAGACCAACCGCCTAAATTTGTGTCATCCTTCTTGTGTATATGCTTTTCTTGTTTGACTTGCTTGCTTTCATGGTAACCACGAACCTTGTTCAACTTAGTAAACAGAATGAAATCCGGTACGAGGAATGCTACCTACGATAAAATGCACAAGGCATCTAATACCACGAGGTCCATAATTCAAAAAACGATATTACGCGGTATGCAGAACGCAGTGCAATAAGAGTTACCTAGTAACCCTGTTTGCCTTTTCTCTGTGGTTATAAATTCAATTTACCCACGATTCAAAACGAAAGTACAGATTATTTCTCACTTGAAATATACTTGATCCACATCTCTTTGGCCTTTGGGAAGTCTCTGAGAAACATGCAAAGCACCTCATTAGCAACTTTACACCTAGCACAGGTGACAGACTCGCACATGCCTTTTAGTTCTAGTTTCATTTTTTAAAATCTTTTCTTTCACAATAAGCTATAAGAAAGCTTTATAAATATATAAAAAGATGAATTAGCTCTAAGACATCATTCAACTACCAAAGACTAAAGTTCCACCTGTTATTTTGTAGCCTGAATTAGTTCTCAATCACCCTATACCAGAGAGAAGAAATTTTAAGGAAATCGCTATGACAACTTGCACACCAAAAAGAAGATCTTGAAAATCAAATTCCAGTAAGCCCAATTAAATAAAAATGTTAAGGCACCATTTCAATATGTGTGATGCAACTAGGGGGCAACAAATTAAACAACATAGATAACACAATGATGAGAATCATAAAATAACAGAGGAAGAGACATTGGCAATATATAACACCCACTAGAATTAAGAAGCAGCCAGAAGACTGAAGAAAATACCTTAATTGGGACCTTTCAGGTCCCACCACACACAAAAACACTCTATTTATTGTTAGCTTCTGCTGCTTAACGCAAAATAGAGGGATCAGAAGGTGTCATGCTGTCAGCTCATCAAACTAAATCCTCCAATACGGCAATACCTCAAAGACTGAGGTAGAATTGGATCTCAAACCCGAATATTCTTCTTCAAAATCTCTAACAATCTCCTGCAAAAAGGGTAGCAAACCTCATATTTATACAAGCCTAAAGCTGGAGAAGTGAATACCAGATATTGCACAAATTCTTCAAAGGCAACATAATTCTGAAGCATGTCAACAACACAATTGGAGATATAAAACATCAAAGTTACACAAAAATTCTGGCTAGGCTAACTAGAACTAAACAAAATGACGAAATCATCCCTGGACACCAACTAACAAGGAAAAACAGAAGGATTAACTTAATCTATCTTTATATGTGAAATACATATAGCAAGTTTTGGGTAACTGGTGCTGTATGTGAAAGAAAGTAGAGGAAACAGTGAATCACTGGTCTATTTATTGTGAGGTGGTTGGAGGAGTAAGGAGTGATATTTTTACCGGGCTATGCTGGTCGCTGCAGGAGACATAATTTTTTGTTGAGAGGTGGTCAGGAATAGCCGAATAGGAAACTTATAGTCCATATGCAGGAAGAAGAATGTAAGGCTCCGA
Organism: Aralia elata; assembly: GCA_034770075.1. Classification (NCBI taxonomy): domain Eukaryota; kingdom Viridiplantae; phylum Streptophyta; class Magnoliopsida; order Apiales; family Araliaceae; genus Aralia; species Aralia elata. The sequence goes on along the minus strand of CM068388.1, from coordinate 1,359,616 downwards.
AGTGGTGGAGATTTCAATTTCTAGATTGGTTTCTGTGATGTTGTTTCTCCTTTTCTATTGGCTTCAGGAGGATTTTCCAGGCTGAGTTTATAGATATTTTGGGGGACTCAGATTTAGGCTTGCGAAAGTAGCTTCTTGTCTTTTTGGGCGTAGCTGGTTTGTTTTCAGGGTGAGTATAGGTTTTGTATAGCTTATTTGCAAAGCAGTGGTAGTTTCTGTTGTCTTGAGCTTCCCCATACAGTTCATAAAAAACATACACAGGTTGCGCCCTTTTTCAATGAATACTTTTACTTATCAAAAAAATATATAGAATGTTTATGGTATTTAACGTCTGAAACAAGATGTTTTATATATCAAAAAAGATAAGAAAAAGGAAATGCGAAAGATAAGCTGTTATTAGGATTATTTAAACAACTAGGGCTAAATTATCATAAGGGAAGAGTCACCAATATTGAATCAACTTGTCTAGGGTTAGAAATAGAAAACGGCATTCAGAATCAAATGATTATCTCAGCTAATGGGGAAAAATATTGGCAAATCAATCTCCATTCTTCAATTACATATTTCCTAGAGCATTATTTTGATGTTGCTGATCAACATATGTGAACAGCACACGTATAATTAAGTTCAGTAGTTTAAAGATATAAATGAAAATATCAAACTGAACAATAAATTTCAGTTGTTTGACTACCTTCGTAATCAAATCACTTTTCTTCTGATATCTTATTAGCATAGCTCATTATACTTTTTAACTTCGAAATTTGGTTTTGTGCTTGTTAGTTTTGGCAAGGTGAAGCAGCAAGCTTGAGGCAACAGCTGCAATACTTGCAAGGAAGCCACAGGTATGAGAAATTGTGTTTTCCTTTTCTGGCAAGTAAGATCATTAGTCCTTTAATGTTTAAACCTCAAAATAATAGCATTGAAAGTAAAGTAGCTTACAGAATTAATGAGCTGCTAGCTGCATAAAGAGTCAACAACTTTATAGTGGAGTCATTTCTGTTTTAGAGATTTTTACTACTTTCCCAAATACAAGATGCTTGTACATTTAAACACATTTTAGTTTCAAGAAACTGAATCACTTATTAAATTTTCACACAGGGCTCCACACTCAATATCCATTGAAATGGTTTAAAAGTTCCATTATGACCACGAAACGGCATAATACTTTGTCGTACTAATAATGCAATTTAACGGCTTCTCACTTTGGAAAGTTAATTTCTCATTCCATCTTCTTCAATTAAACATTACAAGTTATTAGAATTTAATGTCATGGTCTTAAATAACAGTCCAAACAGTTGTCAGGATCATGATTGCAGTTGAATTGACGCAAGTGAAGTGGACGTTATGTAAATTACGCAAAAACCGGAGGCTTGGTTTTTCATTACCTAAATCATATAATCATGCACTATCTAACTTTAAACGGATGCTCCCGCTGTTCCAAAATTAGAGATACACTTGGACTTTTAAGTTATCTTTTCGGGGTGTTCAGTGACTGATTGTTTAGTGTATGGCTTTGTTGTGAAAGAGGAATTTTTTGTTTTCTCTATACTCTTATTATGTTACAACCTGCGTAAATGAGGCTCGCTCCCTTTTTGGGGTGCTTTTTCTAATGGTATACTTGTACTTGCCAAAAGACAATGTTCCAGACATTAACAAGACAACATAGTTTTCAACACCCCAGTTTCAAAATTGCTTGGTATTTATTCTAGTTTGTATTTTCAGTTGTAGCACCGATGTGCTCTACAAAAGGGGGGAGAGAATTATTTGATTAATCAACAAACGCTTCCTTAAGATGAGTAATTACTGGGTCCTTCAGTAAAGAATGAAGATATGCATATACAGGCCATAGTAAAGTAATCAATACTTCTTAGTTCTCTACAATAACTGCAGGCAGCTCTTGGGAGAAGAACTTTCTGGTTTGACCGTCAAAGATTTACAGAACTTGGAAAATCGATTGGAAATTAGTTTGAAAGCTGTTCGTACAAAAAAGGTATTAGATGCTTCATCCTAATACACTTCTTATCTTATAATATTCACAACCTCCCTACACACAGTATGCCTGATCCTGTGAGCAAATTTACTGTATTTACAGGAGGAAATTTTAATGGATGAAATAAAAGAACTGAACAAGAAGGTCATCCTGCAAAACATCCAAATTCCTGGTACTTTCCTTTCTTTCAATAGTGCATAAAGGAACTGACTCTCATTGAATTTGTCACAGGTAAGTCTCATTCATCAGGAAAATATAGAACTGTATAATAAAATAAACCTCATCCACAAAGAGAACACAGAATTGCAGAAAAAGGTATTGGCATAGACAACTAATACTGAAATTATGTACATACCTCCTCTATATTTTGAACATGCAAAACGAAAGTTGTTCTCTGGCTGACCCTAAGCATGAGTTTTGGCACCAGGTTAATGGATCAGGGAGCACGAAGGAAGCAAACAGAAACTCAGACACTCCGTATGGACTAATCAACGGGTATGACTTGCATGCACCCATCAGTCTCCAGCTAAGCCAGCCAACGCCAATGAAGAATGAAACACCAGCTCAAGCTAAGCTTGGGTAGTTATTCTGCGTTAAAAGTTCAATCACACCACTCATGAGAACCATAACATATTTGTTTGGTATTAATCCAATCATTATATCTTTGAAACTTGTACCAGGTTACAATTGCATTAGAAGCATATTGACTACCGTAGGTGAACTCCAATGGGTCAATCCCGCCATCAAGAATTTGCCCCACAGTTTGAAGTTACGATTCTTCAATTGATTTTCGAAAAATGAGCTACAAGACAAAATTTGGCATAATGGTCATTAAACTTGGTATTTGCAATCTACCAACAGCTCAAGAGTTCTGTAAATAATCTATCATGCACCAGATATCTATGTAAAGTTTGCAATATCGAATAACATACTGGATGAACCAGATCTCCTTCTAGCTGTACTGCATGTTATATTATCATTGAGATGGATTGATGCTTGTGTTAATTTTCTTGACAAAATTCAAATATATAAAAGAGTTCAAATACAGAAGACCTGCAACGGACTAAACAGAAGTACCATAAACAAAATTTATGAGTCTCTTATTAAATATTGAACTTCCCAAGGAAGAGCACAGCAAATGGCAATCTCTTTTTTAGTAGCACCTAATTACTTGTTACTTGATATCAAGTGAAACTTAAGGAATATGTTTATGTTGATCACAAGAACAGATCAAAACATATCTGCTCTCTTGGCCAGAATCAGCCTTATTACTAGTCCATTACATAGATATGCTAGAGAGGAGTATTTTTGTGTACGGGTCTTGGATCATATACATACATGCTCTGGTATCATATCATCAATATCGATGATGGTACCCACAAAACAGCTACATCCTTCTGCTAGTACTACTTTTAGTAAGAAAACAAAAGGCTAGCTTGCTGGAATCAGAATCCTATATTGATTATAAATAGAAAGGAATCAAAAATCAAATTGACTTTCAGGATATTTTGCATCTAAGACTGTATAACTTAAACTATGCTAAGCTTGCCTACATGCTCCTAACATTACAACATAAAGGCATTGAGGCATACTGGAAATTTATCTTTTTGATGTCATTGGCTACCTAGCTTGCAAAAACAAAAATGAACCTAGTCAAATGTCCCATAAATAAATAATATACCAAAAATTTGAGAAAATTGGGCACCTAAAATACTTGTAGGCTTTTTCTAAGAGAGGTTAATCCTGCATCACATAAAGAAAGCATACAAAGTTAGAATAGTTGCAACATATCTTCTGTCTTATACTGAATCCCACGTGCAAGCCAGGTGAGTATGAAAGAACATGTCGCGGTCAAATAAAAGGCTCTTACATTGGTCTCTAAGGGTAGATAGGAATAGTTGGGTGTCCATCTCAAAACCATATTGCAGTGGGTTGAGCAGCCCATATCATATATGCCAACTTCGGAGGTTTTTCTATCGCTTGGAACAAGTCTCTTAGATTCATGAGCCTTGTTTTGATCTTCTTGAAACTAAGTTTTCCTTTAAAATTAAATTCCATCTGCATGTTTGATATGTTGTGCATCAACTGGGCAACCTCCTAGATGTAAATTTTAGAGATTCAGTTGCAAGAAAATGTGGTATAAGGGTTAAATTTCTATACTTGAATATCCATGTTCTTGGGATCTTAGAATTAAATACAGCACACCCACTTGGCTACATGCCTAACACGGTAAAACCTTTATACTTGTCTCTTGAGTCTTGTTACTTGTCGATTACTAACTACCTCAGTGCAATAACGTATTAACTTGTGCAAACATAAGAGAAAAGAAATGAGAAGGAAATTAACTTATCTCAGTTAGAATGGTTACATGGGACGCTTAAAGGCTTCGGCAGTTTCAACTAGCCACTAATTTATGTTCTCTCTGTTTTTAATAAAAGCGCTTAAACTAGTGATCTCTTAATATATCAGAAATAGGAACCACGAGAAACTCCCAAGGCTGATGCCCACAATGAAGCAAGAAATAGCACTACCCCTAAACTATTGCAAATACAGAAAGCACTCCCTAAAATTTCAAGCAATATGTTTCATTCATAACCCCCACAGAATCGCACACATACACACACAACACTTAGCGTCACTGCTCCTGCCAAACCCCCAAACTCTCTCAATAACAAAAACCTCCATTGAACTCAGACACACCCAATACTCCCCAAATATACTAATATTAAGCAAACAAAAAACTTCCCGCCATTGCACAGTGAGGAAAAAAGATGGGACATGAGTCTCCGCCCTCGGCAGACTGATGAAACTAATATCTAGAGAAAATGGACAGTAAGTTCTGCATTTTTGGAGGTCATTGGACCAAACGTAAGCCTTAGCTTTGGTAGGGACTTTTGCCCTCCAAATACAAGAAGGCAATGGAAAAACTGAGTTTGGTCAGGAAAGCGAGAGACAAAAGCAAAGTAAGAATTACAAGAACACTCTTGAAAACTCCAGAGACCACACAAGTCATCAGGAAGCCAAGAGAGCTGAACTATGAAGCCCAACCTACCAAAGATGCCAACTCATCAGCCTCCTAACAATTCAGGTTCTAACAGAAATGAAACTTCCAATTTCTTTCCCGATAGAAAATCTGGATACAAAAGAATCATGAGCGAGAATAAGTGACAGATGCGAAGGAAAGCCCAAAAGAAGGAATTTCCACCCACCCAAGTATATCCCATAAATGAATATATGTCTAGTACACTAAATTTGGTATCCTTCTGCAGATATCTCTTGAGCTACATACACTAGTACAACACGGCATACTTCTTCAACCACATGAAAAATGATGAAATTCTAGCGGTTCCTTGGCATCACTGTTGGACCAGATGAGATCTACATTTTTCAGAATGCCAAAACTTGACTCTTGTGGAAAAGAATGTAATGTAAAGTGCTTTCTACTTTTTTAAGATATAGCATTACAATTCTAGATGTCAATAGAGGGAGAGAACACTTATTTGCAACAAATTCAAGTAGGTAAAATAAACAAAAATTAAATAAAAAAGGACACTAAACAAAATTTATACTAGAAGTTTTTTTGACTCATAACTAGGGGTGTAAATGAACCGAGTCGAACCAAATATTGAGTTGCTCAGATTTGGTTCATAAAATTTATCGAGTATGAAATAAGGTTTAACTAAGACTCGTTTAGCTACCGAGTCGGGCACGATCTCGAATCGAGCCCGAGCAGTTTGAACTTTTCGAGCGAATATGATCCGAATATCAATAGAAAATTGCAATTTGAAGAGTTTCGAGCAATTTATTGGACTTTAAACTTTTTTCATATTTGAATCGTTTATATTTTGAGTCGAGTTCGAATCGAACTTTTAGTCGAGCGAGTACAAATCAAGTCTGAACCATTTGGTTCATTTTATAGCCTTACTCATAACTTTTGGAGAACTAAAAAAAGCCGCATGGTACATTTATAAACATTACTAACCATAAAAATCTTAAGATAAAAGAAAAGGAAGAACTTAACGGAAGGGAGTGAAAAGACAAGAAAGGGGTATGAAAAATTCTCCAAAGGAACAAAAGTGGAAAATACACGTCCTAACAGAAGACAACCCTTCAGGCCCTATGTAAATCTGAAAGAGATATCCCTCAAAAGCTCCCATAGCCAAAGGCTACAAAGAGGAAAGAAACATAATCCTGTCCCAAAGAAAGTGAAAAGGAGGTCTACTACCATTGGAAATACACGAATTCCCCTCCGTCCAAAAAGGCCATAAAATAGCAAAACTCCCACAGTGCCAGAAAATATAATTTACACGTATTACTAAAAGGCTTTGTGGGCTACGTATGAATATTCTAATTTACTTTTCTTCAACACCATCTTAATGAAAAGTTTCCATTTCATGGTTTGCCTTCATTTTCTTCTTCGTTGCTTAGACTTGAATTCTCTTAAATCTCTAATCTTTTGTTCTTAAAGTTCACCTTTAGTCGGTTTAGCCTTGCGTTTTCCTTCTTTGGCAATGGAATTGTTTTTTACCACTTATGGTCTCATTCATACTAATCAACATCAAAACTATGCAGTATGTTCATACCTCATATTCCTTTTGTTTCATCATACCTATAAAAGAAATTTTTAACTTTTTATCTTTAGCAGACTTTAGTCCATGGTATTCCTTATCTTTTTTTGCAAATTCTCTTGCTTTTTCTAAAACATGTTACATATGGTTGAGTATTGATTTCTCTCAAACAGTGTTTCCTTTACTGTTTTATTTGTCATATCTTTTCCTTTAATAGTAACGGCTGCTCATATCTTCTTTGTTGCTTGGACTTGAATTCTCTTAAATCTTTAATCTTTCATTCTTAAAATCCACCTTTCGACAGTCTTGCATTTTCCTTCGTCGGCATCGGAATTGCTTTTTACCACTTATGGTCATTTATTGATGCTAATCAGCATCAAAACTATGCCCATAGTCCTTTTGTTACATCTTACCTACAAAAGAAATTTTTAATTTTTTATCTTTAGCAAACTTTAGTCCGTGGTATCCATATTACTTAGCTTTTTTGCAAATTCTCTAGCTTTTTATAAAAACATTTATCATGACTGATCATTGTTTATCTCAACCATTGTTTCCTTTACTGTTTTATTTGTCACATCTTTTCCTTTCATAGTAACTGCTACTCATTTTAATATATAGCCAACTGTGACACTATTACTTAAGAGCTCTGCACTTGAACTAAGTTTTCTTCAATTACTTTTCCAACAATACAAAATTGCCAGCTGTGACTGTATCACATCTATACATGTATAACCATACATATACTAATTAAGAACATTTTTTCATAAAAAAAAATCCCCTAATGTAAAGTTTAATAATTGACATAACGAGCTAACAAGTTTAAGAAGATTCACTATGTAATTGTCTGATTTCAATATATGAACATCCTTGTTCATCATATTTACCTAACCACAAATTCAATTACTGAATTCCAGTGACTGAATATTTTTATCTGAAGCCCTCATACTAATGAACGTCTTGTCACATTATGAACTGCAACAGTGAGTACAAATAGCATTAACAAAATCACAAATCCTAATTAAGTGAAGCCTCCGTGTTCTAGTCAAGAAATTTCACGGCATTAAAAAGAACCCACCACTAGTAGAGGTTATCAAATTGAGGAACCTAGTTACCCTAAGGAATTGTTGACCATGCCAGTCAATTAAAGTTGTACATAATACACCTAAACTAATTTCCATTGAGTTCACCGTCACGTCACCCTCTTCCGCTTTGAGTGTTCTTATGAGTTTACGTGCAACCCTTAAATTACATCAGTATGAATTTGAAAAACAAACCAACTTGTCAAATAAAACAGTGCTGCAACTTTAAAAAAAGATGAAACTTTTAACGAAAGCAAACAGAATATGGTATTAAAACAACTCAAAACAACACCCACACATATATGGCTCCAAAATCTAGGAAAATACAATTGCAACTACAAGCTTAGAAATGCATCTACCAATGAACAATAAATATGCTATGCATGTGCACACAGAAAACCCAAAACACAGATAAGCTTAAAACGAAGTGTGAATCAAAACCCATCAAAATAAAATTGAAAAGTAAATAATTAATTAGGAAAAATAAATAAAATTCCATGTGCACCTTTCTAGTGGAAGAAATATCAGAGATTCAGACCCATTTCCTCCAAACCCTTGTCATCCAAATTCATGAAAATGTAACGGCCCATAACATTGCGAACTGAAAATTTGCAGTAACGTGATTGAAACGGCAACGATCGCCATGGAAGCTGAGTAGAAAAGTGGCGTAAAGTTTGAAGAAGGAAATGAAGAAAAGATTCAATTTGGAGATGGAAAACAGGGCTGAGTACGGAGGCATCAAAAAGAAGCAAGACGAAATGGATCTGATTCTGGGAAGGAAACATGTAGTAGTACTATTCTGGAGAATGTTAAGGAGAGAGAGGAGAGGAGAGAGAAGAAAATATCTTCATTACGTACGAGTAGAAAGTATTAAAATACATTTGATAATTTTTTATTTGGCTGAATTACACATCTCTTCTTTTAAGTTATCGGTCAGCATCACTATAACCCTACGATTGAAAAAAATGATGTTTTAGTCCCTGTAGTTAGCACTTATGTTCAAAGATATTCCTTAGTTTGATTTTTTTTCCAATTTTGAGACATGTGCTAATAATTTATTTTTAAGAGTATTTTTATTGTTTACTAGTTCGTGATTATCTTTTACTCCCTCCGTCCTCAAAAGAATGAACTAAGTACATTTTCACACAAATTAAAAAATAAAAGGGAAGAAAGAAAATTAAAAAATTATCCTTTGTGACCCTATAAGATTACGTAAAGTAATGAGTTTTTTAATTTTTTTTCCATACTATTTTTAAGAGTATTTTTATTGTTTACTAGTTCGTGATTATCTTTTACTCCCTCCGTCCTCAAAAGAATAAATGAAGTACATTTTCACACAAATTAAAAAATAAAAGGGAAGAAAGAAAATTAAAAAATTATCCTTTGTGACCCTATAAGATTACGTAAAGTAATGAGTTTTTTAATTTTTTTCATACTAATAGACCCCACTAAATAACATACTTACTTTTTTATTTTATGTACCTTAGCTCATACTTGTGATGGAAATTTTTTTTACTTTAACTCGTCTTTTTGAAGACAGCGGGATTATTATCTTTGAAAGAATTGTTATTTATTTATTTATTTTTCTTTTTTTAAGCTTTTTATCTTTTTTTAGTAAATTAATTATAATTTTAATATATTTTAATCATGTTGACTATTTTATTACAAAAATGGTGACACAAGAAAGGAGACAAGAATTGAGATGATATATATCATAACCTAGGATTGTAAAGCTTTAAATTTTGTTCAACTCTTTTAATTTTATTTTTGAATCTTTCAATAAAAAATAAGAAAACATTTAGGGGAATTTTGATTTTATTTTTAAATTTTTCAATAAAAAATAAGAAAACATAGAGGGGAATTTTGATCGACAAGTATTTTATCTAAAACGAGTTAATTTTGATAGAAAATTAAATAACATAAAAAATTGTTTTTATATTATAACCTCTACATATTATGAAAATTTTCAACTTTTTAAAGATTAATATTAAATAAAAAGGTATTAAATTAGCATCACCTAATTTAAAATATATTTTTTGAATTAAAAATGGAAAAAGAAACTAAACAAATATTATCTGAAAATTAAAATAAAACAAAGTACAAAAAATTGTCCAAATAAAGGCCTAATAAAGCTAAGTAGTTTTAACAAGTCCTTTAATAGTTTTCAAATAAAAATTAATGCTATATATATTTGATTATTTCCAAGAGTCTCGCATAAATTGTTGGAAGATATCAAATACGACCTTGTTAAAGTCACACTCTCTCTCCTACGCATACTGATTATGGAGTATTTTCCGAGACTAGCATAAATCTCACTCAACTTTCTAGATTACATTCAAAATGTTCAAGCTTTCTAAATATGGGCCAAACGCCAATCTAATTGGCATCAGAAAATGAAAATCAAAGTTAACGCCAATTGAAGTGGCGTTGGAGTACAGATTAACTTATAAAATTATTAGATTAACTTAAATCAAATTATTTTTTAAATAAACAATTTTTTTTAAAAAAAATTATCCTAATTTTTTTTAAAATAAAAAAATTTAATCCAAACACCACTTGAAGTGGCATTGGAACCTTTTTTTATTTTTTTTAATATTTTTTTATTAAGTAAATTTGAAAAAAAAGGAAAGGACGAAGATGTCTTAGAGTTTTTTTTTTGAACGCCACTTCAAGTCGCATTTGAACTTAATTTATTTATTTTTTTATAAAGCATATTTGGGGAAAAGTTGTCAGAAGGCTTTTTTTTTGAACATATTTTTTTTTATAAAGCAAATATGGGGAAAAGATGTCAAAGAACTTTTTTTTGAACACCACTTGAAGTGGCGTTTGAACCTATTTTTTTTTAATAAAGCTAATTTGGTCAAAAGGTGTGAGAGAACATTTTTTTGAACGCCACTTGAAGTGGCGTTTGAACCTTTATATATATATATATATATATAGCAAATTTGGAAAAAAAGATGTGAGACTATTCGAACTTTTTTTTATTTAACGCCAATCTGAAAGTTCAAGGGAATTTTTTTTTTTTTTAAAAAAAATCACCAACGCCACTTGAAGTGGCGTTGAGTTTGTAATTTTTCGAAGTGGTCTTGGAACTTTTTTTTGAGTTGTAATTTTTTAATTTTTTTAAAGTATTTTTTAAAAAAAAATATTTATAAAGCAAATTTGTAAAAAAAAATAACATGTAAGAGATTTAACGTCAATCTGACTAGAATGAGAGATTGATAGATTTTTTGGAATGATAGATTTTGAAAAATTATCCAGTTTTTTGTCATGCTTTCTTGTGAGACACAGTTTTCTCCTCTCTCAATTTTGCTATTTTTATTGTTATTTTTAAATAAAATAAAATTCTAACGCCAGTTAGATTGGCGTTAAATCTCTTGCATGTTATTTTTTTACAAATTTGCTTTATAAATAAAAAAATTTTAAAAAAACTTTTAAAAAATTACAACGCAAAAAAAAGTTCCAAGGCTACTTCGAAAAATTACAAACTCAACGCCACTTCAAGTGTCGTAGGTGATTTTTTAAAAAAATATAAAAATAAAATTCCATTAAACTTTCACATTGGCGTTAAATAAAAAAAAAAGGTTCCAAAAGTCTCACGTCTTTTTTCCAAATTTGCTATATAAAAACAATAGGTTCAAACGCCACTTCAAGTGGCGTTCGAAAAAAAGTTCTCACACACCTTTTTCCCAAATTTGCTTTATTAAAAAAACAGTTCAAACGCCAGTTCAAATGGTGTTAAAAAAAAGCCTTCTGACAACTTTTCCCCAGTTTAAGTTCAAACGCCATTTCAAGTGGCGTTCAAAAAAAAAACTCTCTGACATCTTCGTCCTTTCCTTTTTTTTTCAAATTTGCTTAATAAAATAATATTAAAAGAAAAAGAAGGTTCCAATGCCACTTTAAGTGGCGTTTGGATTAAATTTTTTTTCTTTTAAAAAAATAATTTCGTTTTTAAAAAAATGGATAATTTTTTTTAAAAAAAATTATTTATTTAAAAAATAATAATAAATTGCTTATTTAAAAAATAATTTGGTTAAAGTTAATGTAATAATTTAATTAAGTTAATTTGTACTCCAATACCGCTTCAACTAGTATTAATTCTCAGAGCTTTCTCAACTCTATTCGCTCATTTTATCATCCTTCTTTTTTACTCAGTTGAACCTCTGAGGTACGTACATTCATAGAGTATTTTCCAAGATTAGCATAAATCACACCCAAATTTCTAGATTACATCCAAAATTCTCAAGCTTTCTCAATATGGGTCAAACGCCAATTGGATTGGCGTTAGAGTTTGAAAATCAAATCCAATGTCAGTTCAAGTGGCGTTGGAGCTTTAAAAATTATTAGATTAACTTAACCAAATTATTAGATTAATTTAACCAAATTATTTTTAAAATAAACGAATTTAAAAAAAAAATTATCCTAATTTTTTTTAAAACGAATTTATTTTTGTAATAGGGGAAAAAATTGATCCAACGCCAAACGCCACTTGAATTGGCGTTGGTTGGAATTTTTTATTTTTTATTAAGCAAATTAAAAAAAGAAGGAAAGCTGAAGATGTCAAATAAGGAGGAAAGCTGAAGATGTCAGGGTCAAAGAAGGAGGAAAGCTGAATATGTCAGGGGGAGGGAGAGAGAGAGAGTTAAACGCCAGTTGAAGTGGCGTTTGAACCTATTTATTTATTTATTTATTTTATAAAACAAATTTGGAGAAAAGATGTCACGAACCTTTTTTCAACGCCAGTTGAAGTGGCGTTTGAACCAATTTTTATTTTTAAAGCAAATTTGAAAAAAGATGTCATGGAATTGTGGAAGTTTTTTTTGAATGGCGTTCAAACATTTTTTTATTTTTATTTTTATAAAGCAAATTTGAAAAAAGATGACAGGGATAAGTTTTATTTTGAACGCCACTTGAAGTGGCATTTGAACCATTTTTTATTTTTTTTATAAAGCTAATTTGAAAAAAGATGGCAGGGATAAGTTTTTTTTTTTAACGCCACTTGAAGTGGCGTTTGAACTTTTTTTTTTTTTATAAAGCAATTTTGGAACAAATGCCAGGGAACCTTTTTTTGAAGTGGCGTTTGAACCATTTTTTTTTATAAAGCAAATTTGAAAAAAGATGTCAGGGAACTGTGGAAGTTTTTCTTTTGAACGCTAGCTGAAGTGGCGTTTGTTTTTTATAAAACAATTTTGGAAAAAGATGTCGGGGAACCTTTTTTCAACGCCACTTGAAGTGGCGTTTGACCAAATTTTCAAATTACTTTTTTTATAAAGCAAATTTGAGAAAAGATGTCACGACACTGTGAAAGTTTTTTTTTAAATGCCACTTGAAGTGGCGTTTGAACCTTTTTTTATTTTTATAAAGCAACATTACCTTTTTTTTGAACGCCACTTCAACTAGCGTTTGAACTTTTTTTTTATTTATTATAAAGCAAATTTGGGGTGAAGATGTCAAAAACGTTTTTTGAACGCCACTTGAAGTGACGTTTGAACATACTAATTTGTTCAGAGAACTTTTTTTTAAACGCCACTTGAAATAGCGTTTAAACCTATTTTTTTATATAGAAAATTTGGAGGAAAAAGATGTGAAATTGCTTTGTCATGTTCAAAGTAATTTTGCATCAACAAACCCAGGTTTTGTCTTGAAATTGCTTTGTTGGAAAGCGAGGAACACCCATCAAGTACGAAAATTTGAGGCATACATGAAAGAAATTAAAAAAATATCGCGTGAAGCTTATGATTGGTTGTGTAATATCCCGCGGGAGATGTGAACACTTGCCCGTGATGGTGGTTGTCGATACAGTGTAACGACCTCAAACTTAGTATAATGTTTTAACAATAATATAATGTATGCTCGAAACTTGCCGATCACTACCATGGTTGAATATATATTTTACCGATCTGTGGAACTGTTCAATCTGAAACGGACGGAATCTTTGAAAGAAATCAATGATGGGCACGAGTTTTGTACTGTGTCTAGAAAAAAGTTTGAAAGAATTATGCAGAAGGCAACGACTCACGTAGTAAATTCATACAATGTACTAACTAGTATATTTGATGTCAAAATTGCACGAATTCGACGCGGTAACAATTGGAAGGGAGGCATTATACAAGTTGTGTAATTGAATGAATGGTCTTGCTCGTGCAGAAAGTGGAAAGCAGAACGATGCCCTTATGTCATGTTGTTGCGGCATGTATGAAGATAAAAAAAGATTGGCGTTTGTACATTGCAGATCATCACAAGAATGTACAATATGCAAAAATGTGAGAACCTAACTTCCAGCCACTTATGCACCAAAACTATTGGACCTTCCCACTACCTAATAATTGGGAAGCCTTTGGAATTTTAATACCTAATGTAAATTTGAAAAGGACAAAGAAAAAAGATGGAGAGAGAGGTGGCACGACAAGAATCCACATAGAGATGGACATGTCCAATAGAGTTGTCCATTGTAGTGTATGTGGACAGGAAGGACACACAAAGCGTAATAAAATTGTAGTAAAGTACCACAACCTCAACGTCATTAAATGTTATATGTAATAAAATTTTATATGCGAACGAATGTAGTTTGGTACTTATCCAACATTTTCCTTCATTTCCAACGAATACTTGTTCTTCATAACACTGATTTCCTAATTTGAATGTCTTTTATATTTCAATGATTTTTATGTTGCTATAATATATTTATTTGATCTCTTAAACTTTTTTTAAAACATCAATATTTTTATATCCATTCTCTCTCATTGGGGTTGGAAATGAAGGAGTACATAAGACTGATCTTATTTTTATTTTTTTAAAAAAAAATTGTTAGAGAGTCTGATCTTATTTTCACTTTTTTTTAAAAAAAAATTGTTTAAAAATTTAAACTCATTTTAAAAAAATAAATTTAGAAGAATTTTATTTTTATAGAAAAAAGCGTTTTTTAAAAAATATTCACTAAAGTGCCATTGATATTGGGAAGCATGATAGACCTACGGAAGTAAAGTCAAATTTAAAAAGTGAAAGAAAAGTAGAAGAACATTCGGTCTAAAAACTAGACAAAATGCTGCTCAATTTTTATTTCACTCTCTTCTAAAGTGCAAACAAACAAACAAATGCTATTAGTAGTCTCACACTGTACGTACATCTTTTTTCCAAATTTGCTTTAAAAAAATAAAATAAAATAAAATTTGAGCCAAATTTGCTTTATAAAAATAAATAAAATAAAATTGGTTCAAACGCCACTTCAAGTGACGTCTTTAAAAAAAAGATTCAAACGCCACTTTAAGTGGCTTTCAAAAAAAAAACTTATCCCTGCCATCTTTTTTCAAATTTGCTTTATAAAAAAAATAAAATAAAATTGGTTCAAACGTCATTTCAAGTGGCTTTCAAAAAAAACTTCCACATATCCCTGCCATCTTTTTTCAAATTTATTTTATAAAAATAAAAATAAAAGATTCAAACGCCACTTCAACTCGCGTTCAAAAAAAAAACTTCCACAATTCCCTAACATCCAAAATCCAAAAAGAAGAAGACCCTAATTCGTCTTCTTCTTTTTTTTTTTTTCTTTTCTTGTTTTAGATTCTAAGTGGGGTTATTGGGTATTCTTTTTATAGTTTCTTAATTAGAATTTTTTTTTTAGATTCTTTTTTTTTTTCTTCTTTTTTATGAATTCATAGTTTCTTAATTAGAATTTTTTTTATCTACAATTGTAACATGATTGATCAATCCCCTTGACTATTTGATAGCCCTTCCTCTTCATAGTTTAAACTTTAAAAAGTTTAGGGACTAGGATTCCCCTATGGCAAATTATATGGCAGACAGCGACAGCCACAGCTGCTCATTGCATCTGGACTTAAAACTAGAAATGTCAAATTACTTATAATAGTTTTCGTATACAAGATGTGCAAGGAATCCAGGTCTATGTTGTGCAATTCTTCAAATGGAAAATGTGCATGATATATACCAGCACTACTTAATTAGTTCACTGGACACCCATCAACATTTATGCCTTTGGCTGTCGGACAGGTTGCCAAGTCACAATGTTCACCGTCTGTACCCCACCAAGTCAATCCTTTGTTCTCCATGCCCAATGAGAAGTATAACAGCACTGCCATGAAAGCAACCCCAGCATCCAGGGCGGCTGAGAGGATATAATTATACCTTTGCCACCACTGCTTCCGGTAACGGAAGACAAAAAAGTTGAAAATTGTACCAACTAGCATCCAGGCATTGTAATTTAAGGGTGTTGCTGGTGGCATGGGTCCTGTTGCTCCCAGAAGAACTGGTAGATTAATCAGAGGAATCCATGATTGTTTAGGAAATGCCTTGTGGAAGAGCCAGACCACAATAGGTCCCAATGCACCTCCAAGGAAGAACCAGTTCATGGAACTATAGTTCCCTAGAGATCCAAAAATTCTCTTAGGCCCCACCAAACCCCATATAACGGATACATCAAAAAAGACCTGATCACCAGGACATGTCCAAGGACTGTCAGCTGGAAGGAGATCAACCTGGCATATGTTCTCTATAGACTCTAGCAGCCACCATGCGACAGAGAGGTTAATAGTTCCCGCAATGATAGTTCCTATAAACTGGAATCAACACAAGCAAGCAGAAGAAATAAATCAGAAATTGCAATGAAACGAGTTCAAAAAATAATATATAAAAACAGTTCTATTTTATTTTATTCATGTGGTTTTAAGATGGTAGATGTCAGATAGCTATGTGGATTTGAATACCTGAACTAAGAACATTGATCTTGGAGGGATCTTCATGTAATGTCCTAGTTTGAAATCACTTAGAAAGGAGACAGCTTGCGCCATGCTCACGCAGCCATAAATTTCGAAGCACACATTGGCTATTGGTCTTCCTGGTAATATAAATCCCATAATATACTCAGTAATTATGTTCAGCCCTGGTGTCTGTATATAGAGTCAGAATCAGTGGGACGGAACATTATATAAAATTATGGAAAAGGGGTGTAGTAATGCTTCTTGGGATGTTCAAAATATAAATAGACCATGATAGCTTGTAGCTAACTATTAGAGCCAGTTATATGATCTACATTATGCATTTATGGATATATAAATTTTATTCTGAAATTTCCATTGTGTATAGTTTCCTTGTATATAATTCCTCAAAATTTGGTGCAGGATTTGAGATGTAACCTAAGGCATTAAATAGGTGATGAAGATGGAAAATTATTTGTCCTTCCCAGCTTAGCAGATCAATGAAGTATTGTTGATGATGGGTAGAACATACTAGTCATGCTGCATAATAAGATACAGAAATGAAAGAAGTATATGCTCAATAACCTGGTTTGTTGTTGCAGTTATAATGCTGATTGGAAGGGTGAAAATGAAGGCAATCACACAAGCAAAGAGGAGACCCCACCATGGCAACTGAACCTGGTCGTTCAAGAAGATGCATAGTACAAGAGAGACTGCCACCGTCACTCCAAGCAACAAGTAAAACCACCAGGAAGGTATGTCCTTGTATTTCCTCATTAGTCTTGTATGTATATCTTCCTTACCCTTGTATGAAGCCCGGAATCGATCATAGATCTCCCTGCAGAGTATAATTGAACAATGAATATGCTCAACTCATTTCTATTCGGTATTCTTAGCATAATCTTATATTCTCATTGGTAGCAAATTAATTATCCTAAAGAGCTATTGGACTATCAAGAGTTCAAATTTCTATTGAAACACTATCTTTACATCTGCCAACTCTCAAGAGGGGTAGATCCTAAAAGGAGTTTGAAATCCTTTATAGTTACACTAGCTTAAATAGTTTTACTATATAAAAAGTTGACATAGAGTTTGTTGGGAAGAAGTTACTTAAGAAGCGAATGTTTTCTTAATATTTAGTTTCACAGTCCTGTAGTAGGAAATTGTAAGGTAAGTAGAAGACTGGATAGTGGAGATAATATTGTTGATTCGTCTAGTTATTATAGTTACATGTTTGTTCATACAGTTATGGAATTACAAAAATTCTACAGGTCAGGCAAAATCTATGTGGGAACAAAACAATGAGTTCTGAGAAAACATATATGATTTATACATCATTTATAATTGTCTAATGAGGCTAAAGAAATTATAAAATTACACTAAATAATATAGAATATCAAAATTAAGAATCTGAAAGTTTTACCTTCCATAGAAGAAGCCAACGTGTGTCAAAGTGGCTGCAATAGGAGCAAAACAAAAACCATAAGTGAGTGCAAAAAACATGCTTAAATGTATCCGTCCTTGCTCCTCATACTTCACCATGTCTATCTGAAATTTGTCGTTCACAATTGCTGATATGTTATACTTCTGACCATGGTTTGTAAACAAGTGTGAGGAGAAAATTGGAAAGTTCCGAGCACTATACAAGTCCAGCCCCCAGTAGGCTATCGGCATTACAATGTAGATTATCAGGAAATACCCAAAGAAGACATTGACAATGGCAAAGAAAGGGCTTATGAGGGGGCTGAAGAAGAAGGATGCCACAACAGACCAGTCTAGTGTTACGGCACCAAGTCCAAGGCCTCTCATCCCTGATCCAATTTGCTGGGCTGTGACTGATTTGGAGAATACCCAACAGATCCATGAGATGCTTGATAGTTTTGTGAAAAGATACCCTGGGACCACGTACCAGGAAAAGCTGCAAATTAATGCAATTAGGAAGAATTTTGCCCTTGACATGCGGTGCTCATCTTTTTCATGCAAAGCCCTGCATCATTTAAATGAAGTATTTTCTCAGTTTCAGTCGATAATTAACATGTAATACAGTAATACACCCTCGGTCCGGAAATGAGAGCACTATTTCTTTTGTTGACTTTTTCTTTTCCAAAAGTCAAGGTTTGCATTGGAGACACCTGGACATAATTATTTTGGATTATTTTTTTTATATTAAACCTCGAAGAGTAAAATTTATTATCATTTAAAATTTTCTTTAAAAAATTATGTCAAGGTGTGGTAAATGCAGTCCCTAATATTCTACTAGTATTAATTAGGTGACCTTGAACTTGGAGAAAATGTTCATGTATTTTTTGGAATAAGAGTGGAGATGGAGTTGCTTGGTGTGAAAGGATAGAGTTGGAAATGGTTTTCCTCTTTTACTTGGCAATCAGGTTTGAACCCTGCGATCTGCTCTATAAATTAGTTGGTAGTATATTCATGCTTGTTGATTAGGAGGAAAACAAGTTTTGATTTTTGACCATACTGATGTTCTATCTGCAATTGACAGAATAGGATAACAGTAGGTGCAATATCTTTTATCTGGAAAAGAAAGATAGGATAACAGTAGGTGCGCAATATCTTTTATCTGGTAAATGAAAGATAGGATAACAGTACGTGCGCACTATCTTTTATCTGGAAAACTAAAAGGTTAGTGACCCTCTGTGGTAGCATAGTGTAGAGGAGAAAATCATGGTTAAAAATGTAAAATCATCTAGTATTAGTGCTGCTGCTTGTGCATAGAATGAAAAGATGACAACCTGATAAAGCTTGAACCATCTGTCAAGTTTAAACACTTGTTCAAAGTATCTATACATATCAAAATAGTTTCATTTAGATTCCATTTTACGAAGTGAACATGTAAACTTCGATGCCACTTGTTCAATTGTTTAAACACTTGTTCAATGTATCTGTATCTGCTCTCATATATTGGCTGATATACTGCTAATGATCATTAAGAAAAATCATAACATCTTGTGTTGATGTGTATCAATCTTATGACTTCATCAAAAGCATTATCGGATTCAAATTTAGAACTTTCCTGCAATACCTTCTTATTTGATATGATTTAACCCATGACTGCTAATACCATTATGATCAATCATTTTCTTTGGTTTAATTATTCTCCTCCTACTACCAGGTTGGTGTCACATTCGGCGTTCCGTCCTACCGCAAGCTAGAGAAATGCTGCTATCATTATCTTTGGTTTAATTATGTTGTATGTTGCTATAAGCTTGTGACTGACAATCAGCCTAGATTCCTTTTAACTAAACAGAGGAGATTGCATAGTATTATTCACTTATTAGCCATATGAGCTCTAGACATATGATTATATGAGTCACCATGAGTCCATGACAGGTTTCCTGGAGTCAAGTTCTTAAGCTTCTAATCATTTTTTCGTCTGTAATTGTTTTTTGGGTAATTCTCATTTCTGGACAATAAATTAGTGTGTTTGAGACATTTTAATTTACTAACAAGAAAGCTGTGGTCATTTACTTAAAAGTGTTCCTACCTTTTTCACTTTAAGGACTTTTTTTTAATGAAAATTATTTTTGTCAAAGTGGGAATAGATTTAAGACGTGTCGATGACACAATTAAGTGATATATAATATATATATATATATATATATATATATATATATATATGTAACTTTGAGAAGAAAAGCATATAAAATTAGAAGCTGTATGTGACTCATAATATACATACATACATATATATACACACACACACACACATGAAATATCAGTTTAAATTATGGGATAATTTGGTTGTGATTGTCAAATCTAATTGGCTGTAATAATGACGGAAAATAATGCAATGTTGAGATTTTATTAGCGGTAATTTTATCATTTCACTAATTTTATTTATAATAATTTAAATATTTTACTATTTTATCACTTAAAATTAAGTCATTTGATACGTTGAAACGGTCAATTATGTATGATATATATATTGTTAAATGTAATTAAATTTTTTTAACAAGTATATATGTTGAATATTCGTTTAGTGCTATTGAAGATGTAGCTCGACATCATCTTTAATTAGGAGTGACGTTTAGTGCAATTAAGACCGAGACTAAATTGCTGCCAAGTCCAAATCTGACAACACCTCGTATATTCAATTATAGGAGTACTATTGCCTGTCTTTTTCAAATTTATGAACCTCTGAATTCTTGAAAATAATATTGGAAGAGTCCTTCTACGGCGACCGTGGTTGCCGACAGGTTTGGGCGACCGGCCTATTTTTTTATTTGACTCTCAAATAATTTATATGATTTATTGGAACTAAATTTTTTATAAAAAAGAGTAATTTACAAAATAATTTGTACAACACTGTTTTGTATATATATCCAAATTACACCTAAATCACTGTTTTTTTTAAAAAAAATTAGTTCTAATAAATTTTATAAATCTTTTGGGAGTCAAAAGAAAAAAAAATTACAAAAAAAAAATAAAAAAATCCGACCGATCGCTAGAGGCCGGTCGCCGTAGCAATCAGCATATTGGAAAGTTGGAAACTACACTCTATC
This sequence comes from Aralia elata, assembly GCA_034770075.1. NCBI lineage: Eukaryota > Viridiplantae > Streptophyta > Magnoliopsida > Apiales > Araliaceae > Aralia > Aralia elata. The sequence goes on along the minus strand of CM068388.1, from coordinate 1,338,745 downwards.
ATTAAAGGACTTATGTAGTTTGTGGAATTTTATAAGAATAATGTCATAAATATCAATATTACTTACTCTCTCCGTTTTAAAATTAAATATCAATTTGACTTTTGAAATTTATGTGAATTTATTTAATTTTAGTTGATACAATTATTATAATTATATAGTATATAACAAAATTTATTTCATTTTAAACTTTTATGAATTATACTAATTTTAAAATTTAATATGTCGTCGTTTGACCTCAAAATTTAAATTGTATCTTTAATTTTAGAACGGAGAGGGTATATTTTATATCAGAAAAATCTTTTTAATTCAATTATTAAAACACTCCAAAATAATATAAAAATCACAAAAAAAAAATAAATAGTTTAGAATATTCAGTGTAGTAATCATCAAAAGGTGGAAACTTGAGAAAAAAAATATATACTATGTAGAGAACAATCATTGGATGAGATAGAGAGATTGGTAGGCATGGAGTCACTAACCGGAATAGTGAGACCTGAACAAGAGTACTCGGCCACCACATTTGGGCCGGCTCCACCACGTAACTCCTCAGTAGCCCAGCCCACCCATATCCCAGAACCTGCAAATTTCACCAACCCACCCACGTTAGCACACCTGCTCCGGCGACAATTCTGGCCGGAAAATAAAGAAAATCCATAAAGCAAATCCTACTTTTCTTGCTTTTTGACAACAAAAACACAAAGTCAATTATTGCTTTCAAAACCAACTAAAACTACCCCCATGTAGCTTAATACACCCTCAGTACTACAAAAAAAAAAAAAAAAAATCTCATTTACAAAATTTACAAATATCAAGGATGCATTTTTATTTTATTTTTAACCATAAAATAATAAATTATTAATTTAATAGTGTTGACATGATAATAAATTATGATGACAAACTTGAAAAAATATCATAAAAAAAAAAGTCTTTTTATAACATTAAAAATAAAATTGATAAATAAGACTCATTTTATAAAATAGATAAAGAATTAGTCAATTAGATAACATTTTCAGCCAACTTTTTGCATTCAAAAAGCAAAAAATTAAAAAATAAAACCATTTGCCTTACTTGGGTAGTGATAAGAAGTAGCCATCCGGCAATAAAAGATATATTCCGAAAATAAAAGGCTTTAATTATGGTAATAATACCAACAGCATAAGCTGAGCCACTTCCAAAGGCTGCACCAGCATTAGCAAATACAGAAATGAGGACATGTTCCTTAATGTTAAACGGACCCGGATTGAGAGAGAACATTCTCGGCCCAGCTCCAAGTATTCGGAACCTGGTCTCCGGTAACACTCTGGCCAAAAAGTGGCCTATTGGGAGGATGGCTACTTGGACAGTGATTTGGGTTATGACAAGTGGTTCGGTCCGATAAGCAAAGAATTGGTTGAGAAATGAGAGAAGGCAACATGATAAAAGGCCTAATAGCCACATCCGAAAGGTCCATACGGGTAGGGTCGGGTCGTCCGTGTTGGTCACCGTTAGACGAACTTCTTCGATTGGTGAAATATCGTCGAAGTCGACAATTTTCTCCCCGTCCGGCGAGGCGATGGCGGTGGCCGTGGTGGAGTACGGTGGTGGTACTTCCAAGGTTCCCATAGTTGAAACCTTGAAGGGAAAAAAATAGAAAATTAGTTATGGGCTTTGTTGGATCATAATGGGCACACAAAATGTATGGTCTTTGCTCTACATCACCAACTTGTTAGAAAATAAAATTCGACGTTAACATGTGCCATTCACATTTAACTTGCAATTTGGTTTCTCCATTTGGCGGTGAAGTACAAAACCTCCATTAATTTGCAACCAAAAGGAAAAGACTTTCATAAATAAAATTATTGTAGGGAGAGTTTTCGTATAAAAGTCGGATAGTTTTTAGAGGCTGTTAAGCACCGACTTAAAAGTTGATCAAATCAACTTATGACTTTAAAATAAGTCCTTTAATGGATGCTTTTCAAAAGCACTTTAGGTTTTGATAACTCTTAATTTAAATGTAAATACACTTTTCAAATGTTTATAATTTTAGTATTTTCTAAAAATACATCTATACTCGAAATTTATTGTTAAAACATTTTCAATATGTGACCACACTTCTAAATGTAATTTTCTAAATTGAAAGTGTTTTCGTCCGTACTCTATAATATATATATATATATATATATATATATATATATATTGCTTAAAGCAAATAATAATAATAATAATAATTTAGTGGGGAAAAGCAGCAATTAATTAGAAGAAAAAAAAATACATCTGCAAGAGGTGAAAAAGAACGGTATCTTCAGCAAACAAAAGGTGACACTAGCCGTCTAGCGTAGTCCCCCTACTGAAAATCCTTCAAGAAAACCCATCTCCTTCTCACCTAAAAATCCTACTTGAAGAATCAACCACCAAAGTAAACAAAGAGGAAAACGTACAATGCGTCTCTTTGCTCCATATTTTAAAAGCTCCTGGATATCTTCGGGAAGGGCAAGATATAGAGTTTTTGAAATGGGTATCATCTCTACTTCTCTCCTGCATGAGAGAAAATCTACATCCATTTTAGTCAATAAATTAAACTCATTATTGCACCACAACCATGTTACTATTATAACTCGATAGGTCAATTTGAGACCTCAAGATTGAAAGAAATTATTTATTAGTCCTTTAATGTTTAAACCTCAAAATAACAGCATTGAAAGAAAAGTAGCTTACAGAATTAATGACCTGCTAGCTGCATAAAGAGTCAACAACTTTATAGTGGAGTCATTTCTGTTTTAGAGATTTTTACTACTTTCCCAAATACAAGATGCTTGTACATTTAAACACATTTTAGTTTCAAGAAACTGAATCACTTATTAAATTTTCACACAGGGCTCCACACTCAATATCCAATTTAATACTTTGTCATACTAATAATCCAATTTAATGGCTTCTTACTTTGGAAACTTAATTTCTCATTCCATCTTTCTTCAATTAAACATTACAAGTTATTAGAATTTAATGTCATGGTCTTAAATAACAGTCCCAACTGTTGTCAGGATCATGCTTGCAGTTGAATTGACGAAGGTGAAGGGGACGTTATGTAAATTACGCAAAAACCGGAGGCTTGGCTTTTCATTACCTAAATCATATAATCATGCACTATCTAACTTTAAACAGATGCTCCCGATGTTCCAAAATTAGAGATACACTTGGACTTTTAAGTTATCTTTTCGGCTGTTCCAAAATTAGAGATACACTTGGACTTTTAAGTTATCTTTTCGGGGTGTTCAGTGACTGATTGTTAAGTGAATGGCTTTGTTGTGGCAGAGGAATTTTTTGTTTTATCTATACTCTTATTATGTTACATCCTGCGTAAATGAGGCTCGCTCCCTTTTTGGGGTGCTTTTTCTAATGGTATACCTGTGCTTGCCAAAAGATAATGTTCCAGACATTAACAAGAAAACATAGTTTTCAACACCCCATTTTCAAAATTGCTTGGTATTTATTCTAGTTTGTATTTTCAGTTGTAGCACCAATGTGCTCTACAAAAGGGGGGAGAGAATTATTTGATTAATCAACAAAGGCTTCCTTAGGATGAGTAATTACTGGGTCCTTCAGTAAAGAATGAAGATATGTATATACCGGCTATAGTAAAGTAATCAATACTTCTTAGTTCTCTACAATAACTGCAGCAGGCAACTCTTGGGAGAAGAACTTTCTGGTTTGACCGTCAAAGATTTACATAACTTGGAAAATCGATTGGAAATGTGTTTGAAAGCTGTTCGTATGAAAAAGGTATTATATGCTTCATCCTAATACACTTCTTATCTTATAATATTCACAACCTCCCTACACACAGTATGCCTGATCCTGTGAGCAAATTTACTGTATTTACAGGAGGAAATTTTAACGGATGAAATAAAAGAACTAAACAAGAAGGTCATCCTGCAAAACATCCAAATTCCTGGTACTTTCCTTTCTTTCAATAGTGCATAAAGGAACTGACTCTCATTGAATTTGTCACAGGAAGTCTCATTCATCAGGAAAATATAGAACTGTATAAAAAAATAAACCTCATCCACAAAGAGAACACAAAATTGCAGAAAAAGGTATTGGCATAGACAACTAATACTGAAATTATGTACATACCTCCTCTATATTTTGAACATACAAAACGAAAGTTGTTCTCTGGCTGACCCTAAGCATGAGTTTTGGCACCAGGTTAATGGATCAGGGAGCACGAAGGAAGCAAACAGAAACTCAGACACTCCATACGGACTAATCAACGGGTATGACTTGCATGCACCCATCAGTCTCCAGCTAAGCCAGCCAACGCCAGAGAAGAATGAAACACCAGCTCAAGCTAAGCTTGGGTAGTTATTCTGCGTTAAAAGTTCAATCACACCACTCATGAGAACCATAACATATTTGTTTGGTATTAATCCAATCATTATATCTTTGAAACTTGTACCAGGTTACAATTGCATTAGAAGCATATTGACTACCGTAGGTGAACTCCAGTAGGTCAATCCCCCCACAGTTATGAAGTTACGATTCTTCAGTTGATTTTCGAAAAATGAGCTACAAGACAAAATTTGCCATAATGGTCATTAAACTTGGTATTTGCAATCTGCCAACGGCTCAAGATTTTCTGTAAATAATCTATCATGCACCAGATATCTATGTAAAGTTTGCAATATCGAATAACATACTGGATGAACCAGGTCTCCTTCTAGCTGTACTGGATGTTATATTATCATTGAGATGGATTGATGCTTGTAATTGGAGATATTATGTTAATTTTCTTGAGAAAGTTCAAATATATAAAAGAGTTCAAATACAGAAGACCTGCAACGGATTAAACAGAAGTATCATAAACAAAATTTGTGAGTCTCTATTAAATATTGAACTTCCCAAGGAAAAGCACAGCAAATGGCAATCTCTTTTTAGTAGCACCTAATTACTTGTTACTTGATATCAAGTGAAACTTAAGGAATATGTTTATGTTTATCACAAGAACAGATCACAACATATCTGCTCTCTTGGCCAGAATCAGCCTTATTACTAGTCCATTACATAGATATGGTAGAGAGGAGTATATTTGTGTACGGGTCTTGGATCATATACATACATGCTCTGGTATCATATCATCAATATCGATGATGGTACCCACAAAACAGCTATATCCTTCTGCTAAATACTACTTTTAGTAAGAAAACAAAAAGCTAGCTTGCTGGAATCAGAATCCTATATTATTTATAAATAGAAAGGAATCAAAAATCAAATTGACTTTCAGGAAATTTTGCATCTAAGACTGTATAACTTAAACTATGCTAACCTTGCACATGCACGTAACATTACAACATAAAGGCATTGAGGCATACTGGAAATTTATCTTTTTGATGCCATTGGCTACCTAGCTTGCAAAAATAAAAATGAACCTAGTCAAATGTCCCATAAATAAATAATATACCAAAAATTTGAGAAAATTGGGCACCTAAAAGACTTGTAGGCTTTTTCTGTGAGAGGTTAATCCTGCATCTCATAAAGAAAGCATACAAAGTTAGAATAGTTGCAGCATATCTTCTGTCTTATATTGAATCCCACGTGCAAGCCAGGTGGGTATGAAAGGACACGTCGCGGCCAAATAAAAGGCTCTTTCATTGGTCTCTACGGGTAGATAGGAATAGTTGGGTGTCCATCTCAAAACTTCATTGCAGTGGGTTGAGCAGCCCATATCATACATGCCAACTTCGGAGGTTTTTCTATCGCTTGGAACAAGTCTCTTAGTTTCATGAGCCCTGTTTTGATCGTCTTGAAACTAAGTTTTCCTTTAAAATTAAATTCCATCTGCATGTTTGATATGTTGTGCATCAACTGGGAAACCTCCTCAATGTAAATTTTAGAGATTCAGTTGCAATAAAATGTGGTATAAGGGTTAAATTTCTATACTTTAATATCCATGTTCTTGGGATCTTAGAATAAAATACTGCACACCCACTTGGCTACATACCTAAAACAGTAAAACATTTATACTTGTCTCTTGAGTCTTGTAACTTGTCGATTACTATCTACCTCAGTGCAATAACGTATTAAATTGTGCAAACATAAGAAAAAAGAAATGAGAAGGAAATTAACTTATCTCAGTTAGAATGGTTACATGGGACGCTTAAAGGCTTCGGCAGTTTCATCTAGCCACTAATTTATGTTCTCTCTGTTTTTAATAAAAGCGCTTAAACTAGTGATCTCTTAATATATCTGAAATAGGAACCACGAAAAACTCTCAAGGTTGATGCCCACAATGAAGCAAGAAATAGCACTATCCCTAAACTATTGCAAATACAGAAAGCACTCCCTAAAATTTCAAGCAATATGTTCATTCATAACCCCCCACAGAATCGCACACATACACACACAACACTTAGCGTCACTGCTCCTGCCAAACCCCCAAATTCTCTCAACAACAAAACCTCCACTGAACTCAGACACACCCAATACTCCCCAAATATACTAAATATTAAGCAAACAAAAAACTTCCCGCCATTGCACAGTGAGGAAAAAAGATGGGACATGAGTCTCCCCCCTCTGCAGACTGATGAAACAAATATCTAGAGAAAATGGACAGTAAGTTCTGCATTTTTGGAGGTCATTAGACCAAACGTAAGCCTTAGCTTTGGTAGGGACTTTTGCCCTCCAAATACAAGAAGGCAATGGAAAAACTGAGTTTGGTCAGGAAAGCGAGAGACAAAAGCAAAGTAAGAATTACAAGAACACTCTTGAAAACTCCAGAGACCACACAAGTCATCAGGAAGCCAAGAGAGCTGAACTATGAAGCATAACCTACCAAAGATGCCAACTCATCAGCCTCCTAACAATTCAGGTTCTGACAGAAATGAAACTCCAATTTCTTTCCCGATAGAAAATCTGGATACAGAATAATCATGAGTGAGAATAAGTGAAAGATGCGAAGGAAAGCCCAAAAGAAGGAATTTCCACCCACCCAAGTTTATCCCATAAATGAATATATGTCTAGTACACTAAATTTGGTATCCTTCTGCAGATATCTCTTCAGCTACATAGACTAGTACAACACGGCATACTTCTTCAACCACATGAAAAATGATGAAATTCTAGTGGTTCCTTGGCATCACTGTTGGACCAGATGAGATCTAAATTTTTCAGAATGCCAAAACTTGACTCTTGTGGAAAAGAATGTAATGTAAAGTGCTTTCTACTTTTTTAAGATATAGCATTACAATTCTAGATGTCAATAGAGGGAAAGAACACTTATTTGCAACAAATTCAAGTAGGTAAAGTAAACAAAAACTAAATAAAAAAGGACACTAAACAAAATTTATACTAGAAGTTTTTTTGACTCATAACTAGGGGTGTAAATGAACCGAGTCGAACCAAATATTGAGTTGCTCAGATTTGGTTCATGAAATAAAGTTTGACTGAGGCTCGTTTAGCTACCGAGTCGGGCACGATCTCGAATCAAGCCCGAACAGTTTGAACTTTTCGAGCGAATATGATCCGAGTATTAATAGAAAATTGCAATTTGAAGAGTTTCGAGCAATTTATTGAACTTTAAACTTTGCTTATTTTTGAATCGTTTATATTTTGAGTCGAGTTCGAATCGAACTTTTAGTCGAGCGAGTATGAATCAAGTCTGAACCATTTGGTTCATTTTATAGCCTTACTCATAACTTTTGGAGAACTAAAAAAATCCGCATGGTACATTTATAAACATTACTAACCACAAAAATCTTAAGATAAAAGAAAAGGAAGAACTTAACATAAGGGAGTGAAAAGACAAGAAAGGGGTATGAAAAATCCTCCAAAGGAACAAAGGTGGAAAATACATGTCCTAACAGAAGACAACCCTTCAGCCCCTATGTAAATTTGAAACAGATTTCCCTCAAAAGCTCCCATAGCCAACGGCTACAAAGAAGAAAGAAACATAATCCTGTCCCAAAGAAAGTGAAAAAGAGGTCTACTACCGTTGAAAATACACGAGTTCCCCTCCGTCCAAAAAGCCCATAAAATAGCAAAACTCCCACAGCTCCACAAAATATAATTTACACGTATTACTAAAAGGCTTTGTGGGCTACGTATGAATATTCTAATTTACTTTTCTTCAACACCATCTTAATGAAAACTTTCCATTTCATGGTTTGCCTTCATTTTCTTCTTCGTTGCTTGCACTTGAATTCTCTTAAATCTCTAATCTTTTGTTCTTAAAGTTCACCTTTAGTCGGTTTAGCCTTGCATTTTCCTTCATTGGCAATGGAATTGTTTTTTACCACTTATGGTCTCATTCATACTAATCAACATCAAAACTATGTTCATACCTCATATTCCTTTTGTTTCATCATACCTACAAAAGAAATTTTTAACTTTTTATCTTTAGCAGACTTTAGTCCATGGTATTTCTCATCTTTTTTGGCAAATTCTATTGCTTTTTCTAAAACGTGTTACATATGGCTGAGTATTGATTTCTCTCAAACAGTGTTTCATTTACTGTTTTATTTGTCATATCTTTTCCTTTAATAGTAACGGCTGCTCATATCTTCTTTGTTGCTTGGACTTGAATTCTCTTAAATCTTTAATCTTTCATTCTTAAAATCCACCTTTAGACGGTTTAGTCTTGCATTTTCCTTCATCGGCATCGGAATTGCTTTTTACCACTTATGGTCATTTATTCATGCTAATCAGCATCAAAACTATGCCCATAGTCCTTTTGTTACATCTTACCTACAAAAGACATTTTTAATTTTTTATCTTTAGCAAACTTTAGTCCATGGTATCCATATTACTTAGCTTTTTTGCAAATTCTCTAGCTTTTTATAAAAACATTTATCATGACTAATCATTGTTTTATCTCAACCATTGTTTCCTTTACTCTTTTATTTGTCACATCTTTTCCTTTCATAGTAACTGCTGCTCATTTTAATATATAGCCAACTGTGACACTATTACTTAAGAGCTCTGCACTTGAACTAAGTTTTCTTCAATTACTTTTCCAGAAATACAAAATTGTCAGCTATGACTGTATCACATCTATACATGTATAACCATACATATACTAATTAAGAACATTTTTTCATACAAAAAATCCCCTAATGTAAAGTTTAATAATTGACATAACGAGCTAACAAGTTTAAGAAGATTCACTATGTAATTGTCTGATTTCAATGTATGAACATCCTTGTTCATCATATTTACCTAACCACAAATTCAATTACTGAATTCCAGTGACTGAATATTTTTATCTGAAGCCCTCATACTAATGAACGTCTTGTCACATTATGAACTGCAGCAGTGAGTACAAATAGCATTAACAAAATTACAAATCCTAATTAAGTGAAGCCTCCTTGTTCTAATCAAGAAATTTCACGGCATTAAAAAGAACCCACCACTAGTAGAGGTTATCAAATTGAGGAACCTAGTTACCCTAAGGAATTGTTGACCATGCCAGTCAATTAAAGTTGTACATAATACACCTAAACTAATTTCCATTGAGTTCACCGTCACGTCACCCTCTTCCGCTTTGAGTGTTCTTATGAGTTTGCGTGCAACCCTTAATTACATCAGTATGAATTTGAAAAACAAACCAACTTGTCAAATAAAACGGTGCTGCAACTTAAAAAGAAAAAAAAAAGATGAAACTTTTAACGAAAGCAAACAGAATATATGGTATTAAAACAACTCGAAACAACACCCACAACATATATGGCTCCAAAATCTAGGAAAATACAATTGCAACTACAAGGTTAGAAATGCATCTACCAATGAACAATAAATATGCTATGCATGTGCACACAGAAAACCCAAAACACAGATAAGCTTAAAACGAAGTGTGAATCAAAACCCATCAAAATAAAATTGAAAAGTAAATAATTAATTAGGAAAAATAAATAAAATTCCATGTGCACCTTTCTAGTGGAAGAAATATCAGAGATTCAGACCCATTTCCTCCAAACCCTTTTCATCCAAATTCATGAAAATGTAACGACCCAGAACATTGCGAACTGAAAATTTGCAGTAACGTGATTGAAACGGCAACGATCGCCATGGAAGCTGAGTAGAAAAGTGGCGTAAAGTTTGAAGAAGGAAATGAAGAAAGGCTTCAATTTGGAGATGGATAACAGGGCAGAGTATGGAGGCATCAAAAAGAAGCAAAACGAAATGGATCTGATTCTGGGAAGGAAACATGTTAGTAGTACGATTCTGGAGAATGTTAAAGGAGAGGAGAGAGAAGAAAATATCTTCATTACGTACGAGTAGAAAGTATTAAAATACATTTGATAATTTTTTATTTGGCTGAATTACACATCCGTTCTGTTAAGTTGTCGGTCAGTATCAGTGTGGCCCTACGATTGAAAAGATGATGGTTTAGTCCCTGTAGTTAGCACTTATGTTCAAAGATATTCCTTAGTTTGAATTTTTTTCAATTTCGAGACATGTGCTAGTAATTTATTTTTAAGAGTATTTTTATTGTTTACTAGTTATTGCTATAATTGGCTGACCCTCTTCATGATTATCTTTTACTTTCTTTTTCGTCAAAAAAATGAGCTAAGTACATTTTTCATACAAATTAAAAAATAAAGGGGAAGAAAGAAAATAAAAAATAAATGAAATTATTGTTTGTGGCCTCATAAGATTACATAAAGTAACGAGTCTTTTTATTTTTTTGTACTAATAGACTCTACTAAATGACATACTTACCCTTTTTACTTTATATACCTTAACTTATGCTTTTGAGAAAAAAAATTACTTTAACCTATTTGAAATAATTGTCATTTATTTATTTATTTTTTTTATTGTAAGTTTTTCATCTTTTTTAGTAAATTAATTATAATTTTAATATATTTCAATCATGCTGACTATTTTATTTAAAAAAACGGTGAGACAAGAGAGGAGACAATATATCATAACCTAGGATTGTAAAGTTTTAAATTTTATCCAACTCTTTTAAGTTTATTTTGAATCTTCCAATCAAAAAATAAGAAAACATTTAAGGGAATTTTGATTTTATTTTTAAATTTTTCAATAAAAAATAAGAAAACATAGAGGGGAATTTGATTAGCAAGTATTTTATCTAAAATGAATTAATTTTGACAGAAAATTAAATATCATAAAAAATATTTTTATATTATAACCTCTGCATATTATGAAAATTTTCAACTTTTTAAAAATTAATATTAAATAAAAAGGTAATAAATTAGTATAACCCAATTCAAAATATATTTTTAAAATTAAAAATGAAAAAAGAAACTAAACAAATATTATCTGAAAATTAAAATAAAACAAAGTACAAAACACCGTCCAAATAAAGGCCTAATAAAGCTAAGTAGCTTTAACGAGTCCTTTAATAGTTTCCAAATAAATATTAATGCCATATATATTTGATTATTTACAAGAGTCTCGCATAAATTGTTGGAAAATATCAAATACGACCTTGTTAAAGTGACACTCTCTCCTCCGCACACTGATTATGGACCGGAGAGTAGCCTCTCCGACACCATTTTCCCGCGCTCAAGGTTTTCGATCAAATGCCGCACTGAAAGCCTTAACCAAAGCCGCCGGACATCAAATCCCTAACATTCTTATCTACAATTACCCTTCATTCTCGGGAGCTTTCTCAGCTCTATTCGCTCCTTTTATCATCCTTCTTTTTCCTCAGTTGAACCTCTGAGGTACATACATTCATATATACATAGATATGTTAAATCAGTATGTTTATATGTATGCATATACAGCTCTAATTCGTGTTTTTTTTTTCTTTTCTTGTTTTAGATTCTAAGTGGGGTTATTGGGTATTAGCTATATAATTGCTTGAGATGCATGGAAGTAAATTGGTTTATGTTTTATTGGAATGTGAACGATGGGTGTTATTTCCTTTTCTTTTCTTAATGCTACATACTCCTATTTCGTATGCCCATTTTGTAAAATATGACGGGGTTAATATTTCTAGTATTTTAAATTAAACCCTTCACGAATTGGGGGTGCAGAGTATAGATGCCTGTTGTTAACTGCAATTTATGGGCAGCCAAATAGGATATATTTCATATGATTATTCAGTTAATATTTTAGAATGGTATAGGGGTTGGAGATATAGGTGTTGAAGGACTAAGAAATGTTATTTTCTTGATTTTCTTGGACTGAAAGGATTTGCTGCAGAGCTTTCTAGGAAAACGATGTGCCAGTAAGCAAACTCGTGTTGTTGTTTTTTTTTTTGCTTTTTAATGTGGTGATTATTTTGTTACTTGTCGAGAAAAATGTGATGATGATATTGATAAACACTACTTTTACCATCAAATATAGGTTCTATGAAGGCATTCTGCTATATCCAACATCCACTTAATTTCTTTTGGTTGAAAAGGTTATATATTATATGACACGCCTGTGTATGTGACAATGTGAGTATATATCTTTTTGAATGACTTTATGAATTGTAGTTTCTTAATTAGAATATTTTTTATCTACGATAGTAACATGATTGATCAATCCCCTCGAATATTTGATAGCCCTTCCTCTTCATAGTTTAAACTTTAAAAAGTTTAGGGACTAGGATTCCCCTATGGCAAATTATAGCTGCTCATTGCATATGGACGTAAAACTAGAAATGTCAAATTACATATAATAGTTTTCGTATACAAGATGTGCAAGGCATCCAGGTCTATGCTGTGCAATTCTTCAAATGGAAAATGTGCATGATATATACCAGCACTACTTAATTAGTTCACTGGACACCCATCAACATTTATGCCTTTGGCTGTCGGACAGGTTGCCAAGTCACAGTGTTCACCGTCTGTACCCCACCAAGTCAATCCTTTGTTCTCCATGCCCACTGAGAAGTATAACAGCACTGCCATGAAAGCAACCCCAGCATCCAGGGCGGCTGAGAGGATATAATTATACCTTTGCCACCACTGCTTCCGGTAACGGAAGACAAAAAAGTTGAAAATTGTACCAACTAGGATCCAGGCATTGTAATTTAAGGGTGTTGCTGGTGGCATGGCACCTGTTGCTCCCAGAAGAACTGGTAGATTAATCAGAGGAATCCATGATTGTTTAGGATATGCCTTGTGGAAGAGCCAGACCACAATAGGTCCCAATGCACCTCCAAGGAAGAACCAGTTCATGGAACTATAGTTCCCTAGAGATCCAAAAATTCTCTTAGGACCCACCAAACCCCATATAACGGATGCATCGAAAAAGACCCGATCACCAGGACATGTCCAAGGACTGTCAGCTGGAAGGAGATCATCCTGGCATATGTTCTCTATAGACTCTAGCAGCCACCATGCGACAGAGAGGTTAATAGTTCCCGCAATGATAGTTCCTATAAACTGGAATCAACACAAGCAAGCAGAAGAAATAAATCAGAAATTGCAATGAAACGAGTTCAAAAAATAATATATAAAAACAGTTCTATTTTATTTTATTCATGTGGTTTTAAGATAGCTCTGTAGATTTGAATACCTGAACTAAGAACATTGATCTTGGAGGGATCTTCATGTAATGTCCTAGTTTGAAATCACTTAGGAAGGAGACAGCTTGCGCCATGCTCATGTAGCCATAAGTTTTGAAGCACACATTGGCTATTGGTCTTCCTGGTAATATAACTCCCATAATATACTCGGTAATTATGTTCAGCCCTGGTGTCTGTATATAGAGTCAGAACCAGTGGGACGGAACATTATATAAAATCATTATGGAAAAGGGGTGCAATAATGCTTCTTGAGATGTTCAAAATATAAATAGACCATGATAGCTTGTAGCTAACTATTAGAGCCAGTTATATGATCTACATTATGCATTTATGGATATACAAATTTTATTCTGAAATTTCCATTGTGTATAGTTTCCTTGTATATAATTCCTCAAAATTTGGTGCAGGATTTGAGATGTAACCTAAGGCATTAAATAGATGATGAAGATGGAAAATGATTTGTCCTTCCCAGCTTAGCAGATCAATGAAGTATTGTTGATGATGGGTAGAACATACTTGTCATGCTGCATAATAAGATACAGAAATGAAAGAAGTATATGCTCAGTAACCTGGTTTGTTGTTGCAGTTATAATGCTGATTGGAAGGGTGAAAATGAAGGCAATCGCACAAGCAAAGAGGAGACCCCACCATGGCATCTGAACCTGATCGTTCAAGAAGATGCATAGTACAAGAGAGACTGCCACCGTCACTCCAAGCAACAAGTAAAACCACCAAGAAGGTATGTCCTTGTATTTCCTCATCAGTCTTGTATGGATATCTTCCTTACCCTTGTATGAAGCCCGGAATCGATCATAGATCTCCCTGCAGAGTATAATTGAACAATGAATATGCTTAACTCATATAAATAAATTAGCTTAAAACTGTGGTTTTTATTTTTTCATTTCTATTCGGTATTCTTAGCATAATCTTATATTCTCATTGGTAGCAAATTAATGATCCTAAAGAGCTATTGGACTATCAGGAGTTCAAATTTCTATTGAAACACTATCTTTACATCTGCCAACTCTCAAGAGGGGTAGATCCTAAAAGGAGTTTGAAATCCTTTATAGTTACACTAGCTTAAATAGTTTTACCATATAAAAAGTTGACATAGAGTTTGTTGGGAAGTAGTTACTTAAGAAGCGAATGTTTTCTTAATATTTAGTTTCACAGTCCTGTAGTAGGAAATTGTAAGGTAAGTAGAAGACTGGATAGTGGAGATAATATTGTTGATTCGTCTAGTTATTATAGTTACATGTTTGTTCATACAGTTATGGAATTACAAAAATTCTACAGATCAGGCAAAATCTATGTGGGAACAAAACAATGAGTTCTGAGAAAACATATATGATATATGAATCATTTAAAATTGTCTAATGAGTCTAAAGAAATTATAAAATTACACTAAATAATATAGAATATCAAAATTAAGAATCTGAAAGTTTTACCTTTCCATAGAAGAAGCCAACGTGTGTCAAAGTGGCTGCAATAGTAGCAAAACCAAAACCATAAGTGAGTGCAAAAAACATGCTTAAATGTATCCGTCCTTGCTCCTCATACTTCACCATGTCTATCTGAAATTTGTCATTCACAATTGCTGATATGTTATACTTCTGACCATGGTTTGTAAACAAGTGTGAGGAGAAAATTGGAAAGTTCCGAGCACTATACAAGTCCAGCCCCCAGTAGGCTATTGGCATTACAATGTAGATTATCAGGAAATACCCAAAGAAGACATTGACAATGGCAAAGAAAGGGCTTATGAGGGGGCTGAACAAGAAGGATGCCACAACAGACCAATCTAGTGTTACGGCACCAAGTCCAAGGCCTCTCATCCCTGATCCAATTTGCTGTGCTGTGACTGATTTGGAGAATACCCAACAGATCCATGAGATGCTTGATAGTGTTGTGAAAAGATACCCTGGGACCACGTACCAGGAAAAGCTGCAAATTAATGCAATTAGGAAGAATTTTGCCCTTGACATGCGTTGCTCATCTTTTTCATGCAAAGCCCTGCATCATTTAAATGAACTCAGTTTCAGTCGATAATTAACATGTAATACAGTAATACACCCTCGGTCCAGAAATGAGAGCACTATTTCTTTTGTTGACTTTTTCTTTTCCAAAAGTCAAGGTTTGCATTGGAGACACCTGGACATAATTATTTTGGATTATTTTTTTTATATTAAACTTCTAAAAGTAAAATTTATTATCATTTAAAATTTTCTTTAAAAAATTATGTCAAGGTGTGGTAAATGCAGTCCCTAATATTCTACTAGTATTAATTAGGTGACCTTGAACTTGGAGGAAATGTTCATGTATTTTTTGGAATAAGAGTGGAGATGGAGTTGCTTGGTGTGAAAGGATAGAATAGGATAACAGTAGGTGCGCAATATCTTTTATCCGGTAAATGAAAGATAGGATAACAGTAGGTGCGCACTATCTTTTATCTGGAAAACTAAAAGGTTAGTGACCCCCTGTGGTAGCATAGTGTAGAGGAGAAAATCATGGTTAAAAATGTGAAATCATCTAGGATTAGTGCTGCTGCTCGTGCATAGAATGAAAAGATGACAACCTGATAAAGCTTGAACCATCTGTCAAGTTTAAACACTTGTTCAAAGTATCTATACATATCAAAATAGTTTCATTTAGATTCCATTTTATGAAGTGAATATGTAAACTTGGATGCCAAGGGATTCGAGCAGTCCAAGTTTATTGGTAGCAACTGTATCTGCTCTCATATATTGGCTGATATACTGCTAATGATCATTAAGAAAAAGCATAACATCTTGTGTTGATGTGTATCAATCTTGTGACTTCATCAAAAGCATAATACATGCATGTATGATTAAGTGGATTATTGGATTCAAATTTAGAACTTTCCTGCAATACCTTCTTATTTGATATGATTTAACCCATGACTGCTAATACCACTATGATCAATCATTTTCTTTGGTTTAATTATTCTCCTCCTACTACCAGGTTGGTGTCACATTCGGCGTTCCGTCCTACCACAAGCTAGAGAAATGCTGCTATCATTATGAGTAATCATTTTCTTTGGTTTAATTACGCTGTATGCTGCTATAAGCTTGTGAATGACAATGAGCCTAGATTCCTTTTAACTAAACAGAGGAGATTGCATACTAATATTCACTTAGCCATATGAGCTCTAGACATATGACTATATGAGTCACCATGACAGGTTTCCTGGACTCAAATTCTTAAGCTTTTAATCATCTTTTCGTTTGTAATTGTTTTTTGGGTAATTCTCATCTCTGGACAATAAATTAGTGTGGTTGAGACATTTTAATTTACTAACAAGAAAGTTGTGCTCATTTACTTGAAAGTGTCCCTACCTTTTTCACTTTGAGGACTTTTTTTTTAATGAAAATTATTTTTGTCAAAGTGTGAATAAATTTCAGACATGTCGATGACACAATTAAGTGATATATATATATATATAATATAAAACAAATAATTTTTTTAAAAAGCATATATAATCTCTGATAGTGTGATTATGTGTTAAAATTATATTTTTCAAGATGAGATTATAATATTTGGGGTGAGGAGGGTGTATGTATTGAATTTCAGTAATGATGAGATTAACCATCCAGTGAATAATTAACAATAGATTTGAAGGGCATGCACACTCTCTGTGCCCACCTATATTATGCATGGTGATATTCTGTATTCATTTGGTCCAGATATCCTGGCTTTCTGCCTGGCATCTACAAATTGACCTAAACTTTAATTAATAATTCATGAATGGATCCATTTGCAACTTGTTGTATGAGCTGTAAATGTAACTTTGAGAAGAAAAGCATTAAAAAAAATAGAAGCTGCATGTGACCCATAATATATATATATATAGATTATAGAGAGAGAGAGAGTTAAGATCAGGTCCGACTCCTGGACCTGATAAAATGCGACTCCGGACCTGATAAAATGCGGACCCAAAATTTTATTGTTTTTTTTGTTTTTTTTTCAAAACAGTTAATAAAAATGTATAATAATTTTTGGTATTGAAAAAAATTATTAAAACAGTGTTTTGGGTTGTTATATGTATCCAAATCACACTCTGATTTTGCGCCTATATATATATACACACACCAACACACACCCACAAACACACATGAAATATCAGTTTAAATTATGGGATAATTTGGTTGTGATTGTGAAATCTAATTGACTGTAATAATGACGGAAGATAATGTAATGTTGAGATTTTATTAGTGGTAATTTTATCATTTCACTAATTTTATTAATAATAATTTAAATATTTTACTATTTTATCACTTAAAATTAAGTCATTTGATACGTTGAAACGTCAATTATGTATGACATATATATTGTTAAATGTAATTAAATTTTTTTAACAAGTATATGTATGTTGAATATTCGTTTAGTGTTATTGAAGATCTAGCTCGACATAATCTTTAATTAGGAGTGACGTTTAGTGCAATTAAGACCAAGACTAAATTGCTGCCAAGTCCAAATCTGTCAACACCTCATATATTCAATTATAGGAGTACTATTGCCTGTCTTTTTCAAATTTATGAACCTCTGAATTCTTGAACAATATTGGAAAGTTGGAAACTACAGTATCATTAAAGGACTTGTGTAGTTTGTGGAATTTTATAAGAATAGTGTGATAAATGTCGAGAGTTCTTATATGCAGACATGATAATTGGACATAAATTTTTTACAATTTTATCTATTTATATTTTGTCAAAATACAAATAGGTGAAATTGTAAAGAGTTCGTCCAATTACCATGTCCGCATAGAATTTTTGAAATATCAATATTACTGACTCTCTCCGTTCTAAAATTAGATCTATAATTTGATTTTTAAAGTTAAACGACGATATGTTAAATTTTAAATTGATGTGAATTTATTTAATTTTAGTTGATACAATTATTATAATTGTATAGTATATAACAAAAAAATATTAATTAAAAAAATTATTTCATTCTAAATTTTTATGAGTCATATCAATTTTGAAGTTTAATATACCATCGTTTGATCTCAAAAAATAAATTGTATTTCTAATTTTAGAACGGATGAAGTATATTTTATACCGAAAACCCTTTTTAATTCAATTATTAAAACACTCCAAAATAATATAAAAATCACAAAACAAAAATAGTTTGGAATATTCAGTGTGTAGTAATCATCAAAAGGTAGAAACTTAAGAAAAAAATAGTATATAGAGAACAATCATTGGATGAGAGAAAGAGAGATTGGTAGGCATGGATGGAGTCACTAACCGGAATAGTGAGACCTGAACAAGAGTACTCGGCCACCACATTTGGGACGGTTCTACCACGTAACTCCTCAGTAGCCCAGCCCACCCATATCCCAGAACCTGCAAATTTCACCAACCCACCCACGTTAGCACACCTGCTCCGGCGCCAATCCCGGCCGGAAAATAAAGAAAATCCATAAAGCAAATACTACTTTTCTTGCTTTTTGACAACAAAAACACAGAGAGTCAATTATTGCTTTCAAAACCAACTAAAACTAACCCTGTCCTATAAAAAGAATCTCATTTATAAAATTTATAAATATTAAAGATACGTTTTTATTTTATTTTTAATTATAAAATAATAAATTATTAGTTTAATAATATTAACACAATAATAAATTATAATGACAAACTTAAAAAAAATTATATGATTTGATATTATCGTCATAAAAAAGAGAAGTCGTTTTATAAAATTGATAAATAAGACTTTTTTATGAAATAGATAAAAATTAGTCAATTAGATAACATTTTCAGCATTCAAAAAGCAAAAATAAAATAAAATAAAATAAAATAAAAACCATTTGTCTTACCTGGGTAGTGATAATAAGTAGCCACCCGGCAATAAAAGATATATTCCGAAAATAAAAGGCTTTGATTATGGTAATAATACCAACAGCATAAGCTGAGCCACTTCCAAAGGCTGCACCGGCATTAGCAAATACAGAAATGAGGACATGTTCCTTAATGTTAAACGGGCCTGGGTTGAGAGAGAACATTCTCGGCCCAGCTCCGGGTATTCGGAACCTAGTCTCCGGTAACACTCTGGCCAAAAAGTGGCCTATTGGGAGGGTGGCTACTTGGACAGTGATTTGGGTTATGACAAGTGGTTCGGTCCGGTAAGCAAAGAATTGGTTGAGAAATGAGAGAAGGCAACATGATAAAAGGCCTAACAGCCACATCCGAAAGGTCCATACGGGTAGGGTTGGGTCGTCCGTGTTGGTCACCGTTAGACGAACTTCTTCAATCGGTGAAATATCGTCCTCATCGTCGAAGTCGACATTTTTCTCCCGGTCCGGCGAGGCAATGGCGGCGGCCGTGGTGGAGTACGGTGGTGGTACTTCTAAGGTTCCCATAGCTGACACCTTGAAGGAAAAAAAAAAGATAATTAGTTATGGGCTTTGTTTGTCTTGGTTGGTACAAATATATATAGTCTCTTTTTTCTGGTTATGTATAGCTATAAGCCTATAAATATACTGGTTATTGTTAGTCATTATTACTATGCATGTGGTGGCATTGACCTTGATGGCCTTAAGGTTGACCGGTGGTAATCTATAGCTATACGCCTATGAATATACTGCACGCACAAAGTTTCCCAAAATCAAGTCTCATTTGAATATTTGAATTTATAAACATAAAATTTAATGTTAATTTAAAAAGAGAACGAAAATTCAATTGTCGCTGACAAAATAAAATTAAAATATGCACAATTAATTGTGAATATTCTAAACTTTTTAAAGATACTGCTAATTATAAAATTTATTATTTTTAAAAAAAAAATAGATAAGTCATATTAATTTATAATTAAAATTATGTTAAAGTTCAAAATTAATTTATATTTTGGAATAAGAAGAATAATATTATATAACAAATATAGACTCAATGTCTGGATGTTAGAAGATCCCGAATCTGGGTTTAGATTCCAGTATTGCACGCCACAACATGTGAAATCCAGCTCATATAAGAGTCAACTTGATTATCTTTTAGTACCCTCAAATTATAAGATTAATATTAATTTTTTAAAAATTAATTTTAAATATTTTTAAATTTAAAATTGACATTGTTTATTTATGTTATGAAATTATAAAATTTATAATTAATAGTACTTTTTAAATAGTTTATGATATTCACAATTATATTGGCATGAACTAAATAAATGCATGTCAATTTTGAACTTGAAAATATTTGAAATTAACTTTAAAAAGTCAATATTTGTGACGCCCCCAAATTCGGACTTACACAACTCAATTTGAGTCGTTAAATACAAAACACTTATAATAACTCACATAATCATAATTATTACAATACCGTATATCACACGGTAGGCCTAAGATACAATTTATTTTATTTTTTATCCTAAAAAAGATGACAATAAATACATAAAATAAATGGTAAATATGTCATTTAGTGTGAGGTCCACATCCAAAGAATGGCCTAAGGTATATTTTTTTTTGTCCTCAAAAGAATGACAGTAAATATATAAGGTAAATGACAAATATCTCATTTAGTGATGTCTATTAGTATATAAAAATAGAAACACTCAACATTTTATGTAATTTTATAGTGCTACTAAAAATAAATTTAAAATTTTATCTACTCTCTTTTAATTATACAAATATAAATTATCTAACTAAATTACTCCCTCCGTCCCAAATTAATTACTTTTTTAGGACTTTTTTAAGTCAAATTGACTATTTTTAAAATTAATAATTAAGCATATATAAATATATTTCTAAAATTATAAAAATTAAAATTAGTAATAAATTGTATATACTTTCTTTTGGTTATAATCTCTTCACCTATATTTTAACAAAAATAATAAAAAGATTAGTTCTAAAAAAAGTCAATTTAACTTAAAATGATTAAAATTGAATAATTAATTTGAGACGGAGGGAATATCTATTTTAAACGGTCTGAAATTAAAATCCCTGCATTTATAGTCAAGTACTAGACCATTGGACCTCGGCCGTGGTATCACACTTTGGATTCCATGGTTAATCAACTTGATCGTAATGGGCCCACAAAATGTGTGGTCTTTGCTCTACGTCACCAACTTATTAGAAAAGAAAATTCAATGTTCACATTTAACTTGCAATTTGGTTTCTCCATTGGCGGTGAAAAGCACAAGGCCTCCATAAATTTGCAACCAAATGAAAAAGACTTTCATAAATAAAATTATTGAAGCAAAACTTTTCGTATAAAAGTCGGATAGTATTTAGAGGTTGTAAGGCAATTTATAAGTCCGTCAAATTAATTTATAAATAATTTTTTACTATTTAAGTATTTGTGTGTGACTTATTTTATGACTTATAAGTAATTTTTGAGAAGTAACAATTTCTTGCTTCTCAAAAAAATAATTTATAAGTCATTTTAAAATAAATAAGTTTGATCAAATGTAATGAGATAGTAATCTTTACAATTAATTTAACTTATAAGTCCTTTTAGTCAAATATTTTCATAACTTATTTTAACTTTATTTCTAACTTATAAATAAAAATGGTGTCGAACACTTTTATTTATAAATCACAACTTAAAATGAGTTATAAATCATTTTAAATTTTAACTTGTAAGTCATTTTAAAATAAGTCATTTCCGAACAGACCCTATGTTTTTCAAAAGCACTTTAGGTTTTGATAACTTTTAATTTAGTATTTTTCAAATGTTTATAATTTTAGTATTTTCTAAAAATACATTTATACTCGAGATTTATTGTTAAAACATTTTCAATATGTGACCACACTTTTAAATGTAATTTTCTAAATTGAAAGTGTTTTCGTGTATATATATATTGCGTAAAGCAAAAAAAACATTTAATGAGATTGTAACAACTTTAATTGCAATTGTATACATCAAGCTAGTTTGAGATTATACCAAAATTAATAATTTCGTGGTAAAGTATTTTTTTTTTTACAGTTTATAATCTAACTTTATTCTCAAGCAAAAGACAACACAAGACGTTTTATAATAAAGATAATTCTCCTGATCCCTCCTGCTCTTCCAAAATTTGGTCCCCTAGTCCATTAAAATGTTATAATATAAGTTTTTTAAAATTTATATATATATATATATATATATATATATATATATATATATAGAAAATGGTTGCTTGAGATCATTAATTATAAAATAATTTATCAATAATCATATTGCATCGGTATATTATTGAAAGATGGATGAATGTTTTTATCCCCTCAGTTAGTGTGTCGGTTTGATCAGTGTCACATTGGTATATACATTCTACTTGCACAATTGTGTCAACTTTTTATCGGTTATTCAGATAAATCACATTATTGGCACACATTGGATCACTTGTCTTAGTCAAGCATACATAGTGTCTTATACATTCCGAAATTTTTTAACAAATTAATAATTTTGAGGTATACATATATAAGGATACGTAAATATTAAGAAATGTTTCGTTTTAATTTATTTTATCTTATTAAATATATTTTTTTATTAATTAAAATTTAATTTTGTCAAATATTTATCAACATATATATTATTTTTCAAACATACATGCATGAGAAAATTATGCTACTATATGAAGAAGATATGTGTGTTTGAGTAAGACAACTGATCCTCGTATCATGCACTTGATGCAATTTAATTTAAAATCAGCTTTAATTCGATACAAATGTGCAGAGAGAAGGGACAAATATGTCACTTTTGTACCTCATACTTAGGAATGACTCTAAATTGACAAGCAAGTTGAATTAAGGGATGGAAGGAATTATTATTGTCTCTATTCATCAAGGTACAATTGGAAATTATCATAACTAAAATATTGAAATCATATTATTTAACTATATTATGAAAATCGATATTATAAAGTAACTCTTTGAAGTCGCTAATGTCATTAGTATAATAGTGTTATTATTTTTTTTTCTTTTTTGTCCCTATAAATTTAGTTATGTTACTATTTTATTCTTTTTATAATTATTTATTTTTTATTTAGTCTTTTAAATTTTATAAAATTTTTATTTTTTACCTCATGTAATTTATAAATCCAAGGCGAGTGTTATATGGTGCTAGTTAACAATAAGAAACACCTTACTCTTGGAGTGGTTTCGGGGCTTTAATTTTGTCAAAGTCAAATGGATTGCGCTGCTCGGATCAACACAAAACTTTTTCTTGATTATATATTTAAGTCAAGTTTCTCAGCTTGATATTTATTATATAATAATAAATCTTTCACACATGCACTTTGTTTAGTGGTTTCATTGTGTGCTCCATGATCGCCGCTCCTTCCATATTAAGTTGTTTGTCCGTTTGAAAATATATATTTTCTACACGAATTTTTAAGTCATAGATGCTATACGTACGTTTAGACTTCATATTTTTTTAGATGTAGGGTTTCATAAATTATTTTTTAATGTTCATGCATAATATTAACAAAATCATATTCCTTCCCTTTTAAAAGGAAAAGAACACATATCATTTGTATTTTTTTTTTCACAACAAGTGTTCACCTTTTATGAATAATGATATTGATTTAACATACATGACTTGAAGTTCCTTATGATAGCTGAATCTCGTTAGTGCCACCTAAACGGTAGGTCGGGGGATTATCATCTTAATTTTACTACTATATTATAATTATTGCTAACGCCAAGATTCAACTGCACACTCTAGTCACTAAAAAATGCGCTAATCCTGCACAATAACGATACCACACTCAGAGTTCCGGGCGGTTTTGTCACCGGGGGATAGCTCAGGCGTGAGAATTAGTACAGGCTGTATCAAGGTCTTGATAACAATGGAGGTTTTTAGTTTAGTGTTTAGTTTTGCATTACCCTTGAATAGAAGGAGGAAGCTCTGTATATATACCTCCTTATGCCATCATCTCGCCTGGACCCACTTGACCGAATAAAGTATATGTCTCCATCAACCAAATCATAATAAATGCTTCCATCAGAATATAAGTCAACCCAGTTAGAAAGTAGTTTCCTTAACTGAGTCACTTTATTCCAACTAAATCCCAAATGGGTTCGGGTCCTCCACACCGGGTCGGGTATCCCGAACCCATAACCCAACATTGCCCCCTACTCTTTAATTATAAAAAGAATTATAATAAAAGAGTAAGGAGAATAAATATACCCTTAATCCCTGATCCAATCACTCCCTTAACCTTGTAACCGCCTCAAATTATTACCCCCATTATCACCATAACGTCACGTGCCAATAAAAGGGGCCCACCACATTTAATAAAATGGCGCCGTCTGTGGGAACCGTGCCGGATTCAAAGGGCCACTCTCAAATAGAGTTAAATCATCCCCAAATGCAACCGTCACTTTCAATTTGAATTTTTTCAAACCTGTCAAATCTCCTCTGCAACTTTCACTGCAATCCCCATCTTACTCCAACTACTCGAATCCAGCACCTCTCTTCTATTCATCAATGGCGACAAACGATGCCTCAAGCTCTTCCAACCCATCAAAAACTAGTGCCTCAGCCTCTACTGCTAACGAAATCATAGTTCCCATTATAGCGGTGACAACAGAAGCCACCACCGTCACAACCACTGCTATACCAACAGTCGTCGTCTCCGCCGCGCCGGTAGTCATTACTTCTGCCGCTGAAACCAGCTCCACCTCACTGGGACTCAGCACTTCATCCCAAGATCCCATCACTAGCTCTGATTTCCCTGGCAACCCCTTTCCTATTACGTCGCCCCGCACCGAAGCCGAACTTCAGAACATGAAGATGTTAGAGGAATATTCCTCGGAAAAAACTTTCTCCCACATAAATACCAGATCTTCCATTCAGACTAAAGATCTCGCAGCTATCCGGGAACTGTACCAGATTCCTATATCCTACCAGATACGCACAGCCGACCTCAACGAGAGGATGTACCAGCGCCCCAATGGCTGGACTGCCGTATCTGTCCAAGCCCTAAAATATGGGCTCAGATTCCCCCTCAATGCCTTTATGCTTACTTTTCTGAGCGTGGTCGGGGTCGGACTCGCCCAGCTAGTTCCAAATTCCTTCATCCACCTGGTATGCTTTATCGCCTACTGCCATGATTGCCAGGTCGAACCGACCCTGGACTTCTTCTTCGCGCTATTCACGGTCATCCGATCTCGCGAGGTAGGGTTTCGGCAGATCAGCAAACTGCCCGCCAAAGGGGCCTAGAAGCTGTCCTTGATGAAGACCCCCACAAGCAACAAAGGTTGGCATCCTCAGTGGTTTTATATCAAAGGGCCCGATACCAACCTGATATCGGATTGGATCGGCCTTAATAAAAATACCAACAACGTTGAAGCATTCCCAGCCGATCGCATGGACGAGTTCAAGCAGTTCATCAGCAAGATGCCCGACGAGGAGTGGGACTTCGAGCTCCTTGGCAACCATACTTGGTTGTACGACCACGGATGTAAGAACTAGATCCCGAACCTTAATTCTTAACTTTATTGCTTATCATCCCTTTTAACTCGAACTAACCCATAACATTCAACTTCTTACAGTAACTCTTATTAAGCCAACCGCCCCGACTGAAGTAGGTCGAACCGTCCCTCGGATCATCGAACCGAATTTCATCAATCCCGAAGGAATCCTAGGAGACGTGCCTCTAAACCAGGTGCCGATAGCGGCTCGCCCAATTTCAGCCATCCCGATGACCCAAGTCCTCAAGAAGAATACTTTAGAGATGAGCAGGTCGGAAAAAATGGCTTTGATGAAGAAAAAACAACTCAAGAAGAAGGTGCCACCGAAGCCAGTAAAGACTCCCGTGGCAATTCCCGATCCGGCTACCCTGGGAATCATCGACGAGGAAGAAACTGATGATGAAGTCCTAGAGCCTTTGACGAAGAGACCTCGTAAAGAGCCTTCGACCAGTTCAGCACTTCCAACTGCACCCACGCATCAGACTAAAATCCATCCAGGTGGAGGCAGGTCACCCGATCCCCGGACTTCGGCTCCTTCATCCAGCAACCCACCCAAACCCCGAACTCTTTGGCCCCAAAACCGCTCTGACCCCTTTCCCTATGATCTTCTTGAACGCTTCATTATGCCAGCCGATAACGAGCGGTTCAGAAATCATAGCCTAGACCAATTCTTAGAAGATTTCATCAGACTTCAATTCGAGGTAACTCTGTTTCCATCATTATTGTGGAAAAATACTTTACTTATTTACTTATTCCACCCAACTAACACACACTTTTTACAGTCTAGCTCTATGTTCGCCCGATCTCTCCCATCCCTGCTTAAATTAACAGAGAGGAACAGGGAAATCGAAGCGGCAAACGAAGCCCTAAAAGATGATGTGCAGACTCTGAAGTCTGAGCTAGAGAAGGAAAGGGAACTTCACGCTGGCACCAAGGACGAACTCACCGAAGCCAGTCGTGAGAGTTATCAACTTCGGAATCGGGTCGAGATCCTTCAGGCGGAGATCGTGGAGCATGAGAAACAGATCGACCGACTCATGGAAGAGCGAGTCTTGTTGAAAGAAAACGATGCCGACCAGAAGGAGGCTATTACAGCCCTCGAAGAACAAATGGAGCAGACACACTCCAAAATGACCGACCTGATTCGCACCCTTAATGCATTGGAAGAAGAGCACGCCGAACTAAAGAACCAGGGGCCTTCCTTGACCGAAGAAGCCAAGCTCCAAATAATAGAGGAGTATAAGGCATCTCCTGAACTGGCCGATAAGGTCATCATGCAGTTCTCCGAAGGGTACCAAGGCCACAAAGAGAAGATCAAGGAGAAGATGACGGCCGCGGGGTTGGATACCTCTATCCTTGACTCTTCGGACGATGAAGAAGAACTCAAAGAACTGCTTCCTCCGACCCAATAGGACTATTTTACTTGCTTTTTCCTTTTCAAATGTAAATGGTACAACTTGTAACCCCAATGAACATTAATGAAATTATTTAAACATCTTTCGTCAATGCAATCCGATATCATTTCATTTCAATAGACATAAATATTTACATAATCGGTAAAAAGAAATGAATATGACTCACTGATAATATCTCCTAAGTCTCCCAGCATGCCATGTATTCTTAATATCCGAACCATCCATATTCCGAAGCCGGTAAGTTCCTGGTTTGGGTACTTCAATAACTTCATATGGTCCCTCCCAGTTTGGCATAAGCTTGCCTGAATTTTGAGGAGTTGATGCTGCAGCCTCTCGAAGCACCAGATCCCCAACTTCAAACCTTCTTATTCTCACCCCTTTATTGTAGTGCTTGGCAGTCCTCCTCTGATAAGCCGCCAACTTTATTAAAGCTGACTCTCTAACCTCATCTAACAAATCCAGGTTGAGGCGAAGACCTTCGTCATTATACAACTCCTTAAATTGACTGACCCGAAGTGATGGGGATCCGATCTCAACAGGAACAAGGGCATCGGTCCCGTAAGCGAGACGAAAAGGCGAATCCCCTGTCGTCGTTCGGGTTGTTGTCCGATATGCCCATAACACACTAAGCAACTCTTCGGGCCATCTTCCTTTGGCTTCATCCAACCTCCTTTTAATTCCATTGAGAAGAGTTCTATTGGTGACTTCTACCTGGCCGTTTGACTGGGGATGGGCCACCGAAGTCTTCCTGTGCTGAATTCCCAAATCTGTGAGAAATTCTTCGAACTTTGCACCTACAAACTGCCTCCCATTATCCGACACTATCACCATTGGAATACCGAAGCGATATACAACAAATTCCTTGAGAAATTTAAGACATTCCTGCTCTGTAATCGCTTTGAGAGGTTTGGCTTCTACCCACTTCGTCATATAGTCGATTGCCACAATAACAAAACTAACCTGCCTCTTGGCCTTTGGCAATGGTCCCAGAATATCAATCCCCCACACAGCAAACGGAACAGGTGATAAGACTGAGTACAACTCTTCGGGAGGTTGGTGAGGGATCGTTCCATTCAGCTGGCACTTAGGACACTTCTTAACATATTCTTTAGACTCTTGGAAGATGGTTGGCCAATAGTAACCCTGCCTCAGGATCTTGTATGCCAATGCCTTAGCGCCCATATGGTCTCCACATATACCCTCATGGACTTCCCGAAGTGCGTAATCCGCTTCGGAAGGGGTCAAACACTTCTGCAACGGTGAAGAAAACCCCCTTCGGTACAAGTCTCCATCGATTAAGATGAAGAACGAACTTCGATGTTTAACTTTCTTGGCTTTCTAACCGATCCGAAGGGAGGACGCCATCCGCCAGATAGGAAATATATGGCGTGAGCCAACAGTTCATCCTTTCTATTGGGAACACTTCTGACCTTTGAATACTTGAGTTGCCCAGAATCTCCAGGTACACCGACCCACTAAAAGAAGTAGTTTCTGTTGTTGCCAATTTCGCCAAGGCATCGGCTATGGTGTTATTTTCCCGACCAACTCCTTGTACACTATACGATTCAAAATAATGCAGTCGGTCTTTAACTGCAGCCAAGTACTTTGTCATCCTATCCCCTCGGGCTTCGTACTCCCCCAATAACTGCTTAACCACTAACTGGGAATCGCTGAAGATGATTAAGTGCTTCACTTCCAAACTTCTTGCCAATCGCAATCCGGCCAAAATGGCTTCATATTCCGCCTCATTATTGGTCGCCTTAAATTCAAAGCGAATGGCCTGTTGGACCTTAAATCCCTCCGGGCTAATCAAGATGACCCCTGCTCCACTGACATCCGAAGTCGAAGAGCCATCCACATACAATGTCCATGATGTACGACCTGTCTGACTGGCCGATACAGAACTCACAATTGGTGTATTACCGTCTGCATCGGGTTCGGTAAATGAGCATTCCACAATGAAGTCGGCCAATGCCTGACCTTTAATGGCGGTTCGAGGATGGTATTCTATGATGAACTGAGTCAACTCCATTGCCCAAGCAGAGAGGCGTCCCGACAAATCTGGCTTGTTCATGACTTTCTTCAAAGGTTGATCAGTATACACTACCATCAATCTTCCTTGGAAATAGTGCCTCAGCTTCCTACTAGCTATCACGAGCGCATAAGCAAATTTTTCCAAGTTGGGGTATCTGGTTTCGGCATCCCGAAGTACATGGCTGACGTAGTAGACGGGGCATTGCCTGCCCCCTACTTCCCGAACTAATACAGCTCCTACTGCCAATGAACTCGCCGCCAGATACAGGTACAAGGGTTCCGAAGGAAGGGGTTTTACCAAAAGCGGAGCTGAGGAGAGATACCTTTTTATTCCTTGGAACGCATCCTCACACTCTGAAGTCCACTGGAAGGTCTTTTCATTCTTTGGTCCTTTCAAAGTGTTAAAGAAGGGTAAACACCGCTCCGCCGATTTCGACATGAATCTCCGAAGCGCAGCAATTCTACCGGTCAATCGCTGAACGTCCTTAAAAGATTGGGGAGACTTCATGTCTAAAATGGCTTTAATCTTTTCCGGGTTAGCTTCGATCCCCCTTTTGCTGAGCAAATACCCCAGAAATTTACCCGAACCAAGGCCAAAGGTACACTTAGTCGGGTTCAGCCGAAGTTTGTACTTTCTAACTGTCTCAAAGCAGCTTTCCAAGTCATCCAGGTGGTTCGAACTCCCATGCTTTTGACAATCATGTCATCCACATATACCTCGATGCTTCGACCTAATAACCTGGCGAACACATAGTTCATCATTCTCTGATATGTAGCTCCCGCATTAAGCAATCCGAACGTCATTTTCTTGTAAGCGTATATTGCTCGGTGCGTAATGAACGCCGTCTTCGGCATGTCTTTCTTGTCCATGGAGATCTGGTGATATCCAGAGAAGGCGTCCATGAAGCTGAGCATGTCGAACCCTGAAGTGGCATCAATCAATTGGTCGATATGCGGAAGAGGGTAGAAATCCTTCGGACAGGCCTTATTCAGATCGGTGTAGTCTATACAAACCCGCCATTTACCATTCTGCTTCCGCACCAATACCACATTTGCTAACCACTCCGGATAATCAATTTCATAAATGAAATCCGCCTTTAGCAACTTGGCAATCTCATCGTCAATGATCTTTTGCCTATCAGGGGCGAAGATCCTTCTCTTCTGACGGATAGGTTTCTTAGAAGGGTCAATACACAGTTTATGAACTGCCACCGATTTATCAACTCCGGGCATGTCAGAAGGCTCCCATGCAAAGATGTCCGCATATACCCGAAGCAGCTCGATTAGATTAGTCCGAAATGGCTCCACCAGTCCCGAACCTATCTTGATCAGCCTATCACTCTTTCCAACAATCAATTCTACTTCTTCTGTCTCTTCGGCGGGCAACGCTAGTGGTTCGGAATTTCCCTCAGTGAACGGCTCCACCTCTATAGCCATTGTTTGTTTCTGCTTGCTGACCCCAACCGCCGAGGATATCAGTGAATTCCGATAACATCTGCGTGCCATGTCCAGATCACCCTTTACCTCGCCGACCCCCTCCGAGGTCGGAAACTTAATCTTGAAGTGACCTATTGAGGTAACCGCCTGAAAAGCTGCCAAAGTGGGTCTACCCAGAATGGCGTTGTAGGCCGAATCTATCTGGACCACAAAGAATCTGACTATGACTTCCACCTGCCTCGGTGCCGTGCCAAAGATAACCGGTAGCCCCACGGTTCCGGCCACGCGAACCGGATCGTTGCTGAAGCCATACAACGGAGATTCCTGACCCACTTCCATCTTCGCTCCCCCCAGATCTAACCTGTTGTAAGCATGAGTAAACAATATGTCGACCGAAGATCCATTATCGATCATTATTCGTTTCATATCCATTGACCCGACCTGGGCTGTGATGGCTAGAGCCCCTTCATGGGGATCAATTGGTTCCGAGGGGTAATCTTCCTCGATAAATGATATCACCGTATTGGGAAATGGGCGATCTCTAACCGGAGGCCGTTCCGAAACTGACAACACGGCATCCATCAGGCCCCTTCTCTTTTTCCCAACTTTCTTCCCGAACGACCCTCCAGTGATGACATCAACACAATTTCTTGGAGGGTTAGGTGGGGGTGGGGCTTCGAGACGCCTTTCTCGGTTTGACCCTCTTCGACCCTCCGAAGTGGAATCCTGCCGTCCCACCACATACTGCACCAGCTCACCATTTTGGATTTTCTTTTCAATCAGATCCTTTAGATTATAGCAATCCTCGGTATCATGACCAGAAGTCTGATGATATTCACAATACCGGTTGGGGTTGCCCCGGTGGGATCGGGTTGCGGTCGAACACGATTCAAATGAGGGTTGATTCCTAATCTCTTCAAGAATCCTTGCCCGATCTCTAGTGAGAGGGGTATATACCTTATTCACATTCTTCTTCGGGAATGGCGGTCTGCCACCTCCTGAATTAGCCCCTCCCTGGCCATTTCCCGACCCAAATCCGCCATAGAAGTTGCCTTTCGGTTGGCCGCTGGGCCGAGGAGTGTAATTCCTATCTTTCGGTTTTGAATTATCCTCATTCCGGGCTTGAGGATTTAAGCTTTTGTAGGCTTCTTCTATGGTGATAAGGCCTTCAGCTCGACCATAGGTCTCGGCTAAATCTGTTGGTGGATTAAGAATGAGATCTTTCCACAAGTCTTTCGACCTCGTGGCATCCAGACCAGTCGTGAAGAACCCGACTGCTTGCTGCACATTCAAACTAGTTACGGTAACCAAGCCATATTCGCGAAATCTCTTCACATACTCACCCAAGCTTTCACCCGATCTCTGTTTTACTTGCGTCAGAGCAGTGGTTAGCTTTCCTCTCTTCTTATTGCTCCCAAATCGCGCATGAAACTTATCACTTAGGTCTTGCCACGATCCAATAGAGTTCGGGGGGAGGGATGCCATCCATTCCCGTGCTGCAAGCTTCAGAGTAGTGACGAACATGTGGCACTTGGCAGCATCCGGATGATCATAATAATTCATCACTTGGTTATAGCCGTGAGTATGATCATAGGGATCGCCAGTACCATCATAAGAGTCTAGGGGAGGCATTTTCTTGGTCTTGTCTGCTTTGACCTGCTCGATCTCCCTAGTGAAAGGTGAATTTGTTACGTTCGGCAACTCCCTGGCCTGAACCACCGCGGCTAGTTTTTCTTCTAACTCAGCCAATCGTATAACAACGGGATCGGTTTCGCTTCTTCGGGGTGGCGACCGAGGCCTGCCACCCGAACCGGATCTCCCTCCTTCATTACTATTACCGTGTCGAGAACGGCTTATCCGCCTGTTCCGATCCGGAGTGTGGCTCCTGGGCCTGCTTCGGTCCTGTGAGCGGCTTCTGTGCCTTCTGCGATCAGGGGAGCGGCTCTGACGCCGGCTCATCAGGCGCGAAGGGCTTTGATGCCTGCTACGGATTGGGGAGCGACTATCTCGCCTGCTCTCATTCTCCGAGCGGCTCTGACGCCTGCTCCGAACTGGGGAGCGGCTCTGACGCCTGCTCCGAACTGGGGAGCGGCTCTGACGCCTGCTCCGAACTGGTTCGGAACCATCCGAACGATTAGTCCTGGACTGGTTCCTGTCAGTGTTCTGTCGGCCAGGGGGTCGGCTTGATGAAACCTCCTCCTGTCCTTCCAGCCTGGACAAATGCTCAGCTATTTCTCGCTGCTGTTGGCGTAAGGCCTCCATTACTTCCTGATCTTTTGCCCTTCGTTGGGTCAGGATCCATTGCCGTTTATCCCCATGATCGGCATTGTCGACGCCGGGTTGTTTTCTCTCTTAATCTTTTCCAATTTTAGCCTTTTGGTTTAGATGATTTTTTTTTTGGAAAAGGTCGGCATTGAGGTCGACGGGGTTTTGAAAGATCGTTTTTTATGATGAGCCAATTAACCAGAGTCGCCAGTTGGTATATTTGAAATGGATGTACCAACTCATCCGAGTTTTCGCCCTTTTTTATAAATCGCTGGCTCATATGTGACTCTGAATCAATTAGTCTGCGAATCGAGATTCATAGAGTTCGGGGGCTTGCTTAAGTGAGGGGAAGGTGTTAGGCACCCCTCGACTTCCGCGAAACACGGTTACCGCAATCTTGATGCTTTCCTATCCTTTAATTCATGAATGTGTGTGTGTGTGTGTGCGTATGTGTGTGTGTGCCTATGTGAATGTCGTGGTGGGTTTGTATGACAGAATCATTTGGATTTTTAGGGAAAACCGTGTTTTAATTTGAGAACGCTTCGGAATGTCTTTCGATTTATACGAGAAAGCTTGGTTCGTTATGAGAAAGATGTGATTTTTATTTGTCAAAACTATGAGATTTTCATTAGGTGTCGTTTTGGCAAAAACACGAGTTTTAAACCTTCGTCAAAATAGGAATCGAGATCTATACGTTGCTTTCATAAAATGATGGGCAATTTCTAGGATCTCTTTAGCCCTATGCCCAAAGAATTTAATAAAACGTTACATATTTATAAAATCATTTTGTGTAATATTTTGGGAAACGATTTTCTTTAGCTTTCTCGTTAAATGGGAATCGACATTCGTTAGCACTTTCAATTTCTTATCTTCGTGAAGCTAATAACCTAATTTGATTGATTTTTGTAAAATCTTAATGGTTTAATATTTTAAATCATTTTTTTTTTGTGTCACAAGATTTAATCAAGCGTGAACACGCGTCGGGGCTATTCATGGGCATGTAAACCATCAAAATATCCCCGAACGCCAACAATCACATATTCCATTAGTACGGGGGCCTTAAACCCGATCCTCGCCTTAGCGTCGTTTTAAGGCCCAATGGTTACATGTTACAAAACGAGCATCTTGAATCTATCACATACATCAAAACGTCCATCATCGGATTTGGACCACGGGGTCGCGCTCCTAGGCTCACAACCACGATTACTACATACTCACAAAATGAATACTACAATAACAACAACGTAGATTGCCTAATACATCCTAAAAATACAATCAATCAAGCTACGCCTAATATATACCCATAAATAAGCTAGAAATTTCATCAATTAGATATCATCGGATTATTAGGAAGAATCTTATTCCAATGGAACCCTCACCAATAATCCCTAATCCATGATTGTTCAACAATATTCTTGAAAATTGCAATTAAATTTAGCCAAATGACATGATAGAAGTTGCAAAAATAATGAGATTTTCACCTTGCAAATGATACCAAAATTGTGTAGAAACTTGTGTGTTTGATTGAAATATGAGATGTATTGATATAATCTAACAACAAAGGAACTTCCTCTCTTTTTTCTCTCAATTGTTGCAAGAATTTGTGCTATTTCTCCCTATTTCCGAGCTAAAACTGCTGCTGATTTCCTTCTTCTTCCGCCAAACTGCTGAACCTCCTGTATGCTGCCCGAAGCTGGGCTTAAATAGGCTGGCCAGCTGGCACGCCTCCCATCGCACTCAGCTGGTAGTGCTGATTTCCTGGTTTCCGTGCTGGCGCACCCACTTGGCCGCAGATCTATCCGCGGCTGGCGAGCTTGACTTTCTTGATTTTCATGCCATGCCTCGATTTTCGTGCCGCAACATCGGTTATCGCTGACAGGCTCGTATTCTGCAGTCCGGGAATTTCCGGGAGACGTGCCACCTCATTCGGAAATGCCTGCCTCGGACGGCTTTATTGTCACGTAAACTTGGGTTGCCCAAAACATTGCGGCGGTGCCGGGCGCTCGCCCTTGTGCCCGCTCCTTTGCTCCCGCAAGCCGGTTCAATTGACGATTTCGCCCTCCTGTCATGGTTAGTAGAAGGAAACGCAAAAATTGGGTGTCTACAGCTGCCCCTCTTTATCATGTTTATGAAATGATAAATGAAATGAACAGGATAAAGAATAGACACTCGATGCATGAATGACAGTGCGTAAGAATGACAGTACATACATGATGCCACACATATAGCTTATGATGCAACATAAGATGTAATGCATGCAAGACATTCGTAAGAGTGTCAATGTATCAACCCCTTGACCGTGTTTGTTAGTCTTTGGGTTCACTCTTTCAATCTATCGTCTCGTTTGGGGCCGGGTATCGTCGCCGGTCACCCATCTCGTAACCCCCGGTTATCGTCGCCGGTTGGTTATCTTGTCGGAGCCGGTTATCGTCGCCGGACATCCATCTCATGATCGCCGGTTATCGTCGCCGGTCGATCGTCTCGTCGGGGCCGGGTATCGGCGCCGGTCACCCATCTCGTAACCCCCGGTTATCGTCGCCGGTTGGTTATCTTGTCGGAGCCGGTTATCGTCGCCGGACATCCATCTCATGATCGCCGGTTATCGTCGCCGGTCGATCGTCTCGTCGGGGCCGGGTATCGTCGCCGGTCACCCATCGCGTAACCCCCGGTTATCGTCGCCGGTTGGTTATCTTGTCGGAGCCGGTTATCGTCGCCGGACATCCATCTCATGATCGCCGGTTATCGTCGCCGGTCGATCGTCTCGTCGGGGCCGGGTATCGTCGCCGGTCACCCATCGCGTAACCCCCCGGTTATCGTTGCCGGTTGGTTATCTGTCGGAGCCGGTTATCGTCGCCGGACATCCATCTCGTGATCGCCGGTTATCGTCGCCGGTCGATCGTCATGTCGGGGCCGGGTATCGTCGCCGGTCACCCATCGCGTAACCCCCGGTTATCGTCGCCGGTTGGTTATCTGTCGGAGCCGGTTATCGTCGCCGGACATCCATCTCGTGATCGCCGGTTATCGTCGCCGGTCGATCGTCATGTCGGGGCCGGGTATCGTCGCCGGTCACCCATCGCGTAAACTTTTCACTTCAACACGTCAAATGGCTTCAAGGGAGCAAGGTGGGGCCCACCAGGGCCAGCCGCAGATGGATCTGCGGCCAGCCGCAGATACATCTGCGGCCAAGATCGGGCCTTATAACCAACGCGCCTCCTCCAGATCTGTCACTTTCAACTTGCAATCCTCAGAGATTCTCTCGATTTTTCTTGTTCGCAAGGGCTTTTTGTCGATTTTTTTCAATTTTCCTGCAAAAACTGCTCCGGTAGGGTCGATCTACGCGCTACAGGTAACACTTTGACCGGTCACTTTTCAATTTCGTCAATGTTTTGCTATACATTTGACTATTTGCATGTTTAGAGATAAAATGTATGCTTTACAATGCTATGTAATGTACTATCATATGCACATGCTATGTATTAACTGTGTGGGTCCTATTTTATGTTCATGAGGCGGTCCCACGTATATGTTTGCTCCTTTTTGGAAGAAAATCATGCATTTTTCCTGCTTTATTTACACATATGAATGCAATTATGATCTGTTTGAGGCTTTGATTGATGGAAAACACGTTTGGCTTATGCCTGGGATGTCCATTTTACAAACGGAACTCTGCCGATTTTTTTTTTTTTTTTTTTTGTTACCATAACCATGCATCATGTTGCATTAATCATATGATGAGGCTAGAAATTTAGAATGGTCATTACATAATTTTAAAAGGGAACTTACCTTCTTTCTCGCCCGTTCTATTCCAGCTATGGATCGTGATGCGCCCAGTAGCTCCTCCGCCTCTCGGACTTCGGGTGTTCGCCGTCGTAGGGCTGCACCTGCCCCTATTCCCCCTCGTACCCGTCAGGCTCGTCGCTTGGCGGAGTCTGTCATCCGTCCTGATCACCCGGACGTTGAGGAGGTTGCTCCTCCGGAGGTTGCGGTGGAGGAGCCGTCTTCCAGCACATCAGCTCCCCCCACTCACCGCGCCTTATCTGGCGCTTCTGTCCAGATACCCGATCTATTGGGTCGGGATCTCAGTCGTCATCCCTCGGCATCTCTTGTGGCTAATGAGGTATCCTCGATTCGGCTTTTCATTTGTCCTTGATTTCTCAATTTCCGGTTCTATCTGGATTGACCCACTGGTGATTTTCACAGGTGCCTGAGTTTACCCAGCCGAGGGGTAATTGGTTCAACATTTACTCTCTCTACGCGGCCCTGCATAGTGATTACCGGGAGATGGTGGACTCTTGGGGCTTTCGACATTTCTTCACTATCATTCCCCGTCAGTGCCCCTGGGGTTACATGCGGGCTTTATCCGAGCGATGGTTCCACCATACGCAGTCTCTCCATCTTCTTGACTGCGAGGTCGTGCTGACCCCCTGGGATTGGAGGTACATTACGGGCATAGAGTTCACCGGGTCCCGTGTCCCCCTGGATCTTGATATCACTCCAGTAGAGGTCCGAGCTTTATTGGGCTTCACTGCTGATGATCGGGTCTTCAAGGCCCGTAGCATTCGATCCGGCGCTTTGGCTGTCGATGCTGTTGGGGGTCTGTACGCACTGCCCATTCCCGCGGATCAGGGCACCAGGGACATTCTGCTACGACGCCTGTTCCTGACCATCATGAGGGGTTGTTTTCTGGGGAACAACTCCTCCACCATTCATTTCAGCGTCGTAGGAGCGGTCAGAGACGTGGACCGCATCGGTGACTATGACTGGGGGTCATTCACCTTTGCCTATTTCCTCCATGGCATGCGTCTACGCTCAGAGGGACAGACTGATGCCTGGCTCGGCTTCTACCATTTTCTGTTGGTGAGTCCCCTCCTCCTCTCTCTTACTGTATTTCTTTTCCTTTCATCTCTTTTCTGTATTTGATAGTGACTCATGCCTTGCCTTGTTTCTATTCACAGTTCTGGGCTTACGAGCGGCTGCCATGTCTGAGGCCTATCACTACTCTGGGCCCGGACACTTATCCTCGGGGTCGGCGATGGCATCACAGTACTCTGGAGGAGGTCCCCGTGTCGGGCAGCTTTGCACATTGTCGTATTCAGCTGGAGTTGATCACGGCTGCCGACGTCGTTTGGATTCCCTACCTCTCCGAGCATCTGACTGTGGGGTTTGCTGACGGGCATCCTTCCGGCCCGGAGTTCGAGCTTTCCACCCGTCGCCTCACTTTGCAGAGTGTTGGAGGCTGGGTGATGTATCTGGGAGAGCGCGCGTTCAGATGCGTCACTGGGGAGATCCGCATCCCGCACTCCCTTTCTTTCACTACTTTCTGGCCGCTGGATTCTCAGCCATCGGAGATCATGCTCGCCGGGGAGGATGGTCGGATGCTTTCCACAGGCCCCAGTACGAGTGAGGCTTTCAGGACTTGGTGGGTACCTCGTACCATCGGTCCCCAGACTCGGGCCACTTTCTTTCTTGGAGACATGGTTCCAGGCTCGGTTACGATGGCCGATTGGGCTGCCTGTGTTCGGACCCCTACCCACGCTGAGCAGATCGCCACATTGACCCGTCAGGTGGATCAGTTGTCGCTGTTTATTCGGGGGTTGGGCCGGACCCCGGAGGAGGCTTACACCTACGATCCTGACGGTGCAGGTTATGATGCAGGCCCGAGTTCATCTGATGCCACATCGCATCCCTACATCCCTGATATGAACTTTGGTCCTCCGAGCTCGACGACTCCGGGGGATCAGTTCGAGGATCCTGCTTTCATAGATGATACTGATTTTATTTAGACCAGGATAGGATAGGGCCTTTTGTATCGGCACCTGCTTAGATTTCTTTTTCATTTATGCACTATGTACTGAACTCATTTATTTATTTACGCACAGTTTCTTTTCATCTTTATGGGATTCACCTGCTTTATTATTAACTGTATGATGCATGCTTTTTATTTATGGGTAGAGAATGACCCCTGTACAGTCTTTTTTGATACTATTTTTTCACAGATGTCGTCCTCAGATGCCGTGGTTCGTTTGGATTCCACTCCTCCCACAGGGTTGGTTGGCAGCCTCTTCCGCTGGTTGGACAGTCTACTGCCAGCAGATAGGGTTATCGTAGATGGTCTTTTGGGACATTCTTGGTCCTTATTAACCTTCCGGGTGCCAGCGGGCTTTGTGGATGGTCTTCTGAGCTATTGGGCCCCTGCCCGTCAGGTGTTTAGGTTTGGGACAGTAGAGCTGACCCCCACCCTTGAGGAGTATGCTCGCTTCACCGGCTTGCCGTTGGATGGTCCCTTTGCTAGGGTTACCGTTGGTTCCATGCGCCGTCAATTCTTGACTTTCACCGGTTTGCGGAGGGCTGTCTTATTACCGGTAATCACATCAGACCATATGGTTCCTCTTCAATTCTTGATTGACCGATTTGGCTCACCTGACAGTTTCCGTCTTTTCCTCGGTGATTTTTCCGTGTCCGAGGAGCGCTGGGATGCCTTGAGAGTGGGCGTTCTGATGGCCTGTGTCATCTCAGTTTTGTATTTGCCTGCAGGATCCGATCATTTGGACATGCGGATTGTTGCGGCCGTTGGGGCCCTTCAGGAGGATCACACCATTCTCCCCATGATATTGACGGATATCTATATGTCGGCCACATATTGCCAGTCCTTCCGAGGGAGATTCTTCAGAGGGAGTTCGACCTTATTGTATATGTGGTTCATGAGTCATCTTAGTCCCATCGGCCATTTCCGTCGCCAAGGGTTTTGCTTCAGCCATGACATAACCACGCAGTTTTCGCTTCGTCCCGCGAGTTGTACTGATGTGGCCTCCTGGACATCATTTTTGTCTATCATTGAGGACCCCTTTCATCTATTGGTTTACTCGGGCTATTGCTCCTTCATGAGCTTCTTGACTCATGTGCCTGACATGGATTTCATTCCCATTGCTGGGTTAAGGGGCGTGACGACCTATCATCCCCTAGCGGTTATGGGGCAGTTTGATCAGACACAGGATTTACACCCCTTCGCGGGTGCAGCCGCATACCGATTCCTTATATCATCCTGTACAGAGAGGGATCTATTGCAGGTATACGAGCTTTGGGATCGCAGGATCTTTGCCGAATATAGTGCGAGCTGTCACATCCAGACATTTGCCTACGTACAGTGGTTGCGTGGAGACCTGGATTCGGCTAGTTTGAGTCGGACTGGGGCCTTTGATGACTCTGGAGTGATTTTCACAGAAGATACCACAGACCATTCCATTTCAGCCGATTCTGCCCCGAGTCGGGTCGCTGAGGATTCCCGGCTCCGCCTGGCCCTGATTACTACTGAAGCCGAGAGGGATGCCGCCCTTGCCGAGAGAGATGAGGCCATTCGGGCTAGAGATGCTGCCATTGCTGATAGAGAGACCATCGTATTTCAGACCAGGGCAGTGGTAGATGCTCATTTTGGGACTGTCAGCCGAGCTACTGCTTTACTGGATCGTATTGATATGATGGGGCAGCAGATTGCAGGAGATGTTGATGCTTCAGATCTATCCACCACCCTGTCCATCCTGCTTCGGCTAGTTTCAGATTTGTAGATTATTTTATTTCCTGCATAGACTATGTTGGTTTCATCAGTTATTGAAAGAGAAATCTTGTAATAAAACGACTTATATATATAGACATGCATTTAAATTTAGTCATTTTCCCCTTTTGTCGTATCATTGCCATCCATTGGATCATCATTTTATCCAACTGACCATGATTTTGACATTTCGCCTTCTTTCTTTCCTCAAGACTTGATGGAGAATTGACAGATATTGCCGCACACCTTTTGATTTCGTCGGATTGAATCTCAGATTTTGGATAACTGTTTGGGTTGGATCAGGGTATGTATTCTGGGATGAAACTGGTTAGGCAGTTGGTTTCGGGAAGGTTTTGAGGGTGTAGGAAGGTTTTATCTGGCTATCGAAAATTGGTTTTGGTTAGGGAAAGGATTATTATTATTTTTTTTAAAGGATCGGACCGCGCCATGATGGCTGCCTACGTACCCCCACAAGTTGGGAGATCAGGTCCTACGTAGTTCGCACTCAAAGGAAAAAAGAACTGATGATTTAAGCGTAGAACCGCTTCACCGAGTCAGAATTGAGGGGTTGTGGAAATACCTCACCATCCATTTCTTGCAATATGAGGGCTCCTCCGGATAGCACTTTCTTAATCATGAATGGTCCTTCCCAATTCGGGGCAAACTTCCCCTTGGCTTCGTCTTGACAAGACATGACTCTCTTTAGCACCAGGTCATTCTCCTTGAATTTCCGAGGCCTGATCCTTTTGTCGTATGATCGGGAGATCCTCTGTTGATATAGCTGGCCGTGCCAAACAGCAGCCACCCTCCTCTCATCAATTAGGGCCAATTGGTCGTATCGACTTTGCATCCAATCCTCCTCGCTTATCTGAGCATCGATCACTATTCTGAGGGACGCCATCTCAACTTCAACTGGCAGGACAGCCTCCATTCCATATACCAAGGCGTAAGGGGTTGCCCCTGTGGAAGTACGCGTTGACGTTCGGTAGGCTAGCAAGGTGAGGGGTAACAGATCTGGCCATCCCCGATGATTAGCAGACATTTTTGCCATGATCTTCTTGATGTTCTTATTGGCAGCCTCCACTGCCCCATTCATTTTGGGACGGTAAATAACAGAATTGAGGTGTTTGATCTTAAACTGGTCGCACAACCCCTTCATGAGGGCGTTATTCAAATTCTTGGCATTGTCGGAGACCAAAACCTCAGGTTGCCCATATCGACAAATGACATTATTCCTGATGAAGCTGACGATGACCTCCTGAGTTACTTTAGGGAAAGAAGCTGCCTCTACCCATTTGGTGAAATAGTCGATCATGACGAAGATGAATCGATGCCCGTTGCTTGCTTTGGGCTCTATTGGTCCGATTACATCCATTCCCCACATCGAAAATGGCCATGGGGAGGTCATACAGTGCAGTTCATTGGGAGGCGTATGGATCACATTACCGTGCGCCTGACATTGATAACACCGTTTGACATGATCTTCGCAATCGGCCCTCAGCGTCAACCAATAATGCCCTGTCCTCAAAATCTTTTTGGCAAGCATCGGTCCACTCATATGGGGCCCACACACTCCACCATGTATTTCATTCATAATCTTTCGGGCCTGTGTTTCATCTACGCACTGCAACAGTCCCAACCCAGCATCCCTCTTGTAGAGTGAATCCCCACTCAGGTAAAATTTCATG
Organism: Aralia elata; assembly: GCA_034770075.1. NCBI lineage: Eukaryota > Viridiplantae > Streptophyta > Magnoliopsida > Apiales > Araliaceae > Aralia > Aralia elata. Next base: position 1,296,489 of record CM068388.1, on the reverse strand, counting down.
GCCATCCTTTGGATTCTCATCCTTTCAGTCCGATTTGCCTGATCGGGAAGGGATCTGTCTCTCAGATATTCCCTGATGTCGTGATACCAGGGCTGCCTTGTCAACACCACCTCGTTTGATAACACTGCCACATTTTCCTCGTATGCCGGGGCATTCTGTACGGTGATCTCAATCTGTGGACTGTCCCTACTCTTGACCACGTGGATTAAGGAAGCCAAAGTCGCCAATGCATCGGCAAAATCATTTCGTCCCCGAGGAATATGGCGGAAGGCGATATCTTCGAACTCTTGCATGAGCTGGGTGACACAACGATGGTATGGAAGTAACCGAAGCTCCTTAGTGTTGTATACCCCGATTGCTTGTCTGATTACCAATTCTGAATCCCCGAACACCGCTAGTCTTTTTACTCCCATGTCACGGGCCAATCGGAGTCCCAAGATACACCCCTCGTATTCAGCGGTGTTGTTCGAATTGCTGAAACGAAGTTTAGTGGCCACGGGGTATTGTTCTCCGGTGATAGAGACTAGGACCGCTCCGGCTCCTGCCCCCTCGGCATTCATGGCACCATCAAAATACAGCTTCCAAAATTGTCCCTCGTCATCACATTTTTCGCGCGATACCCAAAATATATCCTCGCCCGGGAGAGGAGTTTCTAACGGCTCCATCCCTCCTGCCAGGGCTTCTGCCAACTGATCTGCAATTCCCTGCCCTTTCATGGCCTTCTGGGTCACGTACACCATGTCGAACTGTTGTAAAATTAACTGCCATCTTGATAGTCGACAATTCAGCATGGGCCTTTCGAAAATATATTTCAGGGGATCCATTCTTGATATCAGGTACGTTGTATGCCCATGGAGGTAGTGCTGTAATCTCCCTGCAGCCCAGGCCAGAGCACAACAGGTCTTCTCAATGGGAGTGTAATTCTGCTCACATTGGCTAAATCTTTTGCTGAGGTAATAGATGGCCTGCTCTTTTCCCGCCTCATTTTTCTGTCCCAACATACATCCCATCGCGATGGCATTTACCGATATATACATAAACAGAGGGATCCCATCCTTCGGGGGTACCAGCACTGGTGCCTCCGTCAATTGTTTCTTAATGGTCTGAAACGCCCTCTGACATTGCTCATTCCATTCTTGGGACACCCCTTTTCTTAACAGTTTAAAAATCGGCTCACATGTAGTCGTCAAGTGGGATATAAAACGGCTGATGAAGTTTATTCTCCCCAGGAATCCTCGTATCTCCTTCTCTGTGTGGGGTGCCGGCATATCCACAATGGCCTTAATCTTTGCTGGATACAACTCAATGCCCCGATCACTAACCAGGAATCCCAAGAGCTTGCCTGACTGCACTCCGAAAGCACACTTGGCTGGGTTGAGTTTCAAATTATACTTTCTGAGTCGATCAAATAGCCTTTTAAGATGAGTTATATGATCGGATTCTACCTTTGATTTCACAATAATGTCATCCACGTAGACCTCTATCTCCTTGTGCATCATATCGTGGAACAAGGCCATCATGGCTCTCTGATAAGTAGCCCCTGCATTTGTGAGACCGAAAGCCAGTCGTCTATAGCAGAAAGTGCCCCAGGGGGTGATGAATGCGGTCTTTTCCCGATCTTCCTCCGCCACCATTATCTGATGATATCCTGCGAAGCAATCCACAAAAGAGTACATTTCGTACTGGGCTGTGTTATCCACCAGGATGTGTATGAAAGGCACCGGGAAGTTGTCCTTGAGACTGGCCTTGTTTAGATCTCTGTAGTCCACGCATACCCTCACCTTTCCTCCAGGTTTAGCCACTGGGACCACATTGAATAGCCATTCCGGGTAAGTGGACACCATAATGATTCCCGCCCTGAACTGTTTGATGATCTCTTCCTTCACTTTTAAGCTCCACTCAGGTTTCAACTTTCTTAGTTTCTGCTTGACAGGCCTGAAACCCTCCTTGATGGGTAACCGGTGCACCACAATGTCGGTGGACAATCCGATCATATCCTCGTGCGACCAGGCAAAGACATCCTCATATTGGCTTAGTAACTCAATTATTTCTGCTTTTTGGCTGGGGGTAAGGTCCGTCCCTATCTTGAGTTCCTTTGGCTTGTCAGGGGTTCCAATATCAACGGTGATGGTTTGGTCCAAGTTGGGTTTGGGTTTATCCTCGACCCATCCTTTGATCTCGTCAGGTGCGTCGTCGTAATCTGTCTCGTCTTGTTCAATGCCCATTAAATCGAAATCCAGCTCAATGTCAAAATCATAATCATCATTCAAATTTGAAAGACCATTTGTTAGGCAAGGATTACTCAAATGGGTACACCCTTGTTTGGATATCACTGGTTTCTGGGTCCAATTATCGATGGTCAGGTCAGATGAAATGCGCTGGATAAAGGAGGGCCTCACATCGGACACCTCCCCGATGATTACAGATACGTCGCCTGAGTCCTTCTCCATATCTTCTCCAGGAATAATCAGCCCTGCCCAATCGATGACAGGCACAACTTGTTGGGCTCCCGGTGGTGTGATAACATTCGTCCCCTCCTTACTGCTTGTTGATTGTCCGGGGATATAACATTTGGTTTCAAACTCTTTTGCGACCTCCCGCAGGAAACTTTCCCTCCGGGCCGACTCATTACGTGTGGGGGTTAACTCTTCATTCCCTGCCCCAATCACAGGTCCGCTGATCCCCTGCTTATTGTCGACTTTGGTCACTGGACTGCCAACTAGTCGAATCGGAGTCGCACCTTGACGATGTCCCCGTACTGCGCCCACATGGTATCCCAATCCTGCTTTGCCTATCTGCTGTGGTAGGTGGATGGGCTCGGTGATTCCCTGACTGCTTTTCCCTAGTCCCTGTCCAGGTTGGAAGTTCATTTTAATCATTTCCCTTGCCACAAAGGTGAGTTCCGGAGAGACCCTTGGTTTCACAACTGGAGCTCCCAGGCATCTATAATGGGGAGTGCTAATCTCTAGTGCTTGAAAGCTGGCAGGCGCCGCTGACTCATCCACATTGATTACTGGTAGGCCACTCCTGGGAGGAGAAGGGTCATCACATTCGGCCGAGATTGTTACCAGATTCCCATCGATGATCAACTTGATTTGTTGGTGGAGCGTGGAAGGAATTGCCCCGGCCATGTGTATCCACGGCCTCCCTAACAGCAGGTTGTAGCTTGCCGTAATATCTAGGACTTGGAAGGATATATCGAAAGTACAGGGCCCTATCTCCACTGGCAATTCTATCTCTCCGATGGTATCCCTCCGGGATCCGTCAAAAGCCCGAACCACCACATGACTGGCCCGTAGGCGCTTGGGACTGATGTTCATTTTCTTCAGCGTGCTGAGAGGACATATATTCAATGCCGATCCCCCGTCGATCAGCACCCCATTCATGACATATCCTGAGGAGATTACCGCGATGTGTAGCGGTTTTCGGTGCCCCCTTCCCTCTTTGGGAATGTCCTCATCCGTAAAGGATATTGCATCGGTTTCCAATAAGTGGCCTACCAGCTGGCCGAAACCCTCCTCACTAATTTCTTTGGACACAAATGCCTCCTCCAGAACCTTCATCAGGGTTTTGCAATGCTCACTGGATGACAACACCAAGTCCATGACTAATGTTAGGGTTGATTCCTCATTTAAAATCTGGATCCCCCTCGTTTCTGGGTGATCCATCCTTTTCAAAAACTCTATGGCCCTTTCCTCGGAAACCTCTTCATTTTTTCTCTTTTGGCTCTCAAGGACTCGCCCGGGAAGATATAAGGGGTTCCCCTTGGTCGTCACGGAAGCACAACTGGCCGCTTCCTCTGGTATTCCCCCATAATTCTAGGGTACAGTCTTCAGACTATTGATAGGGAGTTGCGGCCTTGCTGCAAGGATGATGGGCCTCGGGGCTGTCAACTTGACAGGTCTTTCCATGCCATTTGTACTTATCCCTATCAACCTGATGGGCGCTCCCCGTGCACTCCCATGATCATGTATCACGTTGATCAATTCCTCAATTTTCTGCACATAGTTCAAGCTTGGCGGCCCCCCAGCCTCACTTGCCTCCGTCGCATTAACTCCCCCTCCATCATGTCTTGGCAGGGGATTTGCTTTAACATTCGGGGAGTCCGGTTGTTCCACCACAATTTCCCCACTGTCTATCATGTTTTGGATTCGATGCTTCAACGTCCATCAATCTTGTGTATCATGGCCAGGGGAACTGGAGTGGTATGCACATCGCTTGCTCGGGTCAAACCTTCTACCCTTTGGGTCACTCGGTGGTGCCAGACCAACTATTTTCTTTTGGGCTACTAATACCGCTAGTACCCGTTCAAGCGGCTCCCTAAGCGGGGTGAATACTCGATTCTGCGAGGCCTCATATCTTCTTCGCCCCTCTGCCCTTTGATCTGTGAAGTTTGGCTGTCGGGATGGCCCTCCCCTCTGCACCTGCACCGGAGGATGACCTTCTGCTTTTCTGGATGACCCCTGTAGGATGAGGGAGACATCCTCCTCCTTTTTCTTTTGGACCCTCCGGGAAGTGCTACCGTAGTTTCCATTCTGTATTTGCTCGGCAGCAGTTTCTAAAGCAGTAAGATCCCGGATTTTACCCGATTTCAACCCCATGTCAACCATCTCTCCATGTTTAATCATTTCAGCAAAGGGTCTTCCAATCCCCGAGATGACCCGCTCATAATACGGTGCCTCCTGAATGTCTACAAAGGTCATTACCATCTCTGATTCGCTCATCGGGGGGGTTACCTGTGCGGCCATGCCCCTCCATCGTTGCGCATATTCCCTGAAGGATTCCCTAGGCTGTTTTTTAACCTTTGTCATTTGGTACCTGTCAAGAGCCATCTGGGCCTGAAAGCTGTATTGGGTTAAGAAGGTATGGGCCAATTCCTCCCAGTTGTGGATTCGGGCATTGTCAAGGCGGGCATACCAGATTCTTGCCTCCCCTGTTAAGCTTTTCTGGAATAGTTGCATTCTTAACCCCTCGTCTTCGGCATAAGACCCGAGTTCTCCAATGTATATTTTCAAGTGTGTATAGGGGTCTCCCTTTCCATTGTATTTTTCAAACTCGGGAACTTTGAACTTTTCTGGATATCTGGCTCCGGGGAAAACACATAGATCCGAATAATTATCCCTGCCCAGGGAGCCTATGCCCCTTAGAGATTGGATGGTCTCCTCCATGTGTTTCATTTTTCTCCGAAGGTCGTCATTGTCCCCTTCTTCTGGGATAGTAATCACTGTCCTGCTAGGTATGGGAACGACCCTTGTAATGACTGGCTCGTCCTTGAGTTGGGGTTGGTCATCCTTACCCAGGTTTACAATATTTTTAGGAGGATTCTGGTCACCCCCTGGTGGTGGAATATTATGTGGTCCTTGGCTTGGCGGATCCTGTCTGAGTAAGAACTGCTCTTTTAGCATCGTGGCCATTTCCATCATCTGTTTTTTGAAGTCATCAAACTCTTCCCGAGATATGGAACTATGATTAGGAATATCAGCCATTTCAGATGTAGAATTTTGGGCTTTCTTAGACTGCGAACGGGTTTGAGGAGCAATCCTGCAGAGACAATGGTTCGAAGTTTAGTCTTGGGGAAACGCAAAATGGATGCATGCTAAAACTGTAATTTTTGTGTGTTTTTTGGGTTTTTTTTTTTTTAATCTTTCCCTGCAAAAGAGAAAGTTAGTAGTCCTTTAGTGCCATAACCAATGCTAAACATGCTTTATTATGCTCCCCCAACTATTCCCTGCAATTCACAGCGGTTAGTAATCTCTTTCGACACAGAAAAGGGATGTATGAATATTGAATGAGATCATGACATTTAGACATATAAACGTAAAAAGGCATGAAGAGACTTTTCCTGCGTTGGGTTAATCTGAGGCTGACCTACCCTAGGGTTACTCTCGCGGGCTTTTCGGCATGAAGGTTCCCAAATCTTCGCAATCTACTCGTTTGAGCCCTTTCGATTGGAGCGGATTTGAGTGGTGCGTTTCCTGAGCCATCTCCGGGTCCAGTAATAAGCAACCGACGGGTTCGCCTCAGGAGGAGGTACTCTCTCAACATACATTCACATTCATCGTCCTCACCGTATGCAAATGATTACTTTGAAGTAAAGCAAACCCATTCAATCATTCATTCATTGGACAACAACACACATTCACACAACAATGAAAAGAAGTCAAAATGTCGCACGCACATACACATTTATAAATTTTAAAGGATAGGATAGCATCAAGACCTGACGCGGCTTAAGCCCTCTAATGGTCCCCAGCAGAGTCGCCAGCTGTCGACGCCGGGTTGTTTTCTCTCTTAATCTTTTCCAATTTTAGCCTTTTGGTTTAGATGATTTTTTTTTTGGAAAAGGTCGGCATTGAGGTCGACGGGGTTTTGAAAGATCGTTTTTTATGATGAGCCAATTAACCAGAGTCGCCAGTTGGTATATTTGAAATGGATGTACCAACTCATCCGAGTTTTCGCCCTTTTTTATAAATCGCTGGCTCATATGTGACTCCGAATCAATTAGTCTGCGAATCGAGATTCATAGAGTTCGGGGGCTTGCTTAAGTGAGGGGAAGGTGTTAGGCACCCCTCGACTTCCGCGAAACACGGTTACCGCAATCTTGATGCTTTCCTATCCTTTAATTCATGAATGTGTGTGTGTGTGTGTGCGTATGTGTGTGTGTGTGCCTATGTGAATGTCGTGGTGGGTTTGTATGACAGAATCATTTGGATTTTTAGGGAAAACCGTGTTTTAATTTGAGAACGCTTCGGAATGTCTTTCGATTTATACGAGAAAGCTTGGTTCGTTATGAGAAAGATGTGATTTTTATTTGTCAAAACTATGAGATTTTCATTAGGTGTCGTTTTGGCAAAAACACGAGTTTTAAACCTTCGTCAAAATAGGAATCGAGATCTATACGTTGCTTTCATAAAATGATGGGCAATTTCTAGGATCTCTTTAGCCCTATGCCCAAAGAATTTAATAAAACGTTACATATTTATAAAATCATTTTGTGTAATATTTTGGGAAACGATTTTCTTTAGCTTTCTCGTTAAATGGGAATCGACATTCGTTAGCACTTTCAATTTCTTATCTTCGTGAAGCTAATAACCTAATTTGATTGATTTTTATGAAAATCTTCGTGGTTTAATCTTTGAAATCATTTTTTTTTGTGTCATAAGATTTAATCAAGCGTGAACACGCGTCGGGGCTATTCATGGGCATGTAAACCATCAAAATATCCCCGAACGCCAACAATCACATATTCCATTAGTACGGGGGCCTTAAACCCGATCCTCGCCTTAGCGTCGTTTTAAGGCCCAATGGTTACATGTTACAAAACGAGCATCTTGAATCTATCACATACATCAAAACGTCCATCATCGGATTTGGACCACGGGGTCGCGCTCCTAGGCTCACAACCACGATTACTACATACTCACAAAATGAATACTACAATAACAACAACGTAGATTGCCTAACACATCCTAAAAATACAATCAATCAAGCTACGCCTAATATATACCCATAAATAAGCTAGAAATTTCATCAATTAGATATCATCGGATTATTAGGAAGAATCTTATTCCAATGGAACCCTCACCAATAATCCCTAATCCATGATTGTTCAACAATATTCTTGAAAATTGCAATTAAATTTAGCCAAATGACATGATAGAAGTTGCAAAAATAATGAGATTTTCACCTTGCAAATGATACCAAAATTGTGTAGAAACTTGTGTGTTTGATTGAAATATGAGATGTATTGATATAATCTAACAACAAAGGAACTTCCTCTCTTTTTTCTCTCAATTGTTGCAAGAATTTGTGCTATTTCTCCCTATTTCTGAGCTAAAACTGCTGCTGATTTCCTTCTTCTTCCGCCAAACTGCTCAACCTCCTGTATGCTGCCCGAAGCTGGGCTTAAATAGGCTGGCCAGCTGGCGCGCCTCCCATCGCACTCAGCTGGTAGTGCTGATTTCCTGGTTTCCGTGCTGGCGCACCCACTTGGCCGCAGATCTATCCGCGGCTGGCGAGCTTGACTTTCTCGATTTTCGTGCCATGCCTCGATTTTCGTGCCGCAACGTCGGTTTTCACTGACAGGCTCGTATTCTGCAGTCCGAGAATTTCCGGGAGACGTGCCACCTCATTCGGAAATGCCTGCCTCGGACGGCTTTATTGTCACGTAAACTTGGGTTGCCCAAAACATTGCGGCGGTGCCGGGCGCTCGCCCTTGTGCCCGCTCCTTTGCTCCCGCAAGCCGGTTCAATTGACGATTTCGCCCTCCTGTCATGGTTAGTAGAAGGAAACGCAAAAATTGGGTGTCTACAGGCATTACTGCCTGAATGAACAAGGGTTCGAGCTGGGTTGGCAGTCATACGAGCCGAAGGTTCTGGCGTCTGCTGGTTTGTGTGAAACAGACGACGACGAACCGGGGCGGATTGGACTTGCAAAGGCACCCTAGTCCGGCCCCTCGGCCCCAACCTCTCCCTAGCCGACGACCTAAGTCGGTCAAGGACCGACCTACGAGTTGGCGTATGGGAACCAGCAGATCCTTCCCCTCCGTTATGGGCTGTATTCACCATATCTGTTTTCTCGTTTTAACAGTGACTGTGAACTAACACCAAAGCCCTCCTTCTAGCGCCAATGTTAACGCCAAGATTCAGCTGCACACTCCAGTCACTAAAAAATGCGCTAATCCTGCACAATAACGATACCACACTCAGAGTTCCGGGCGGTTTTGCCACCGGAGGATAGCTCAGGCGTGAGAATTAGTACAGGCTGTATCAAGGTCTTGATAACAATGGAGGTTTTTAGTTTAGTGTTTAGTTTTGCATTACCCTTGAATAGAAGGAGGAAGCTCTGTATATATACCTCCTTATGCCATCATCTCGCCTGGACCCACTTGACCGAATAAAGTATATGTCTCCATCAACCAAATCATAATAAATGCTTCCATCAGAATATAAGTCAACCCAGTTAGAAAGTAGTTTCCTTAACTGAGTCACTTTATTCCAACTAAATCCCAAATGGGTTCGGGTCCTCCACACCGGGTCGGGTATCCCGAACCCATAACCCAACAATTATAATTGCTAATAATTCCATATTACAAGGACATATATAAGAAAAGCACTTTTGAATGTTCATAAATAATTTTTATTTTTAATAAACGGACGAATATTTACAATATGATATCCCAGCTTGCGCGCCAACTGCTAATTCATCCATTATATTCTCTCTATTTGTATATTTTAAAGGAGTTAAATCAATATTTGATGTCTGTATAGGGACTCGACTTATAAATTCGAATGTTCAATTGAAATAAATCGGTGTTTGTACCGATTATAAATTACAAATTAGTTATTGTATTCGGGTATATGTTTCAAAACATTAAATTTGACTAACAAACAAAAATGCCCAAAAAGTCATACTTGGCTAACTAAGTCGTACGTGTATAGTAACATCTGTCTTTAATCGAAAGAGAAAGATGATAATTTTAAATCAAATGGAATAATCGAGAGAGAGAAAGATGTTGAAAGCACCTAGTTTTTTCCCCCAATCTGTCTTACGATTGTTAATATAAATGGTAAATGTGTCGGTAAAGTCACATTATTCAACTGGCTTGGTGGCCATGTCAACATTCTAAATCCTCATGTGTTCAAATTTTAAACAAAAACTAGATGAAACCATAAGAATTAACAAAAAATAAAATAATAAAAAAATCGAGTACACGTATTAATTTGTTACTTTTTTTAATTAAAATATAAATTTATAAATCGAATTTCAGTACAAACACCAAAATTAATTCAACTTATCAGGCTTTTATATTTAAGGATAATTAATTAACTCAACTTGCTAACGAATATTGGTCAAAAGTCGGCGAATGTAGGACAGTATGAGAGACCGAGAAATGGGGAAGGTATATGAGGGTTGACCCATTTTAAAATGGCTTGAGAAAATAGATTATATAGTAATTTAGCACTTAATAATATTTTTAAGTAGTTTGTGATAAATCATTGTATTTATCAAAATCAAATAATCTATATTAATTTTAATTTTTAGTATTTCACAAATTGATTAAAAAAAATAAAAGTAAACGATTTTTTTTTTGTGTGAAACATAGAGAATAATATACTCCATCCGTCCCAAATTAATTGCTCAATTTTGACCTTTTAAAGTCAAATTGACTATTTTTAAAACTAATCTTTTTACTATTTTTACTAACATATAGGTGAAGATATTATAACCAAAAGAAAGTATATACAATTTATTACTGATTTCAATTTTTATAATTTTAGAAATATATTTATATATGCTTAATTATTAATTTTAAAAATAGTCAATTTGACTTAAAAAAGTCCTAAAAAAATAATTAATTTGGGACGGAGGGAGTAATAAAATATAATATCTTAAATTTTGTCATCCTAATTTCATAATATAGCAATAAAATGAATATTTGATCTATGTGAATTATTGCCATAAATTTGAATGCAATCACGGAGTGCCACTGTTTCTAGTCAACTCGGCATCACTCATTCTCATTGAATAGCTCTCTAATTTGTCATCGCGAATTAGAAAGTATACCAATGAAATGACAAACCATATTGTGACCTTATGAATTTGAGCCCATATGGAATTATCCATTAGATAGGCCCAAGCAAACTTGGTCTATAAAGATATCATTTTTTGTTATGATCATAATTTGGAGTGTTCATGAAGAATGAATGGAGTGCACTTTAGGTGCCAACCACTTTTTTTGGAGAAAATGATTTGCTTACCTTTTTATCTTTTTGCCTACTTTTATAGTGCTCAATTACTACTCCCTCTGTTCCTAAAAAAATTATCGTTTAAGGTTAATTCACGTAAATTAAAGAATGCAACTACTCCCTATGGAAAATACTATATTACCCTTACTTTAATTATCTCAACCAATTATTAATTTTGTAGATTCCAAAAAGGAGTATACTATCAGCCATGAGATTATGAAGAATAAGAATTGGGAAGGGAAGGGATTTGTAAGGACGTTTCAACAACCAAGAAGAGTTTTTTTTTTTTTTTTGAGAAAAACCATTAAGTAGGAGAAAACTTTAAATAAGGGTAAAGTTGAAAAAAATTACTTCATCTGCATTGATAACCTCAAAACGTCAATCTTTTTAGAACAAAAATTACTCTCTATAACGTCAATCTTTTAGGAAGAGATGGAGTAGTTGTATCATCACAACTTGGCTTTTGTTGGTGATGAAAATGAGAGTTCCAATAAGAAAATAAGATTGACAATCACAATGAACATTATTATTTTAGTTTTGTATTGTTGTGTAAGACGTATAAATTTTCTAAATATTCGTATTTAAATTTTTTACACTGCAATTACACAAAACGTGAATAGACACAAATTGTAATTTTCTAAATATATGTATTTAAATTTTTTACACTGTAACTATACAAAAATACAGATTGATTTAATAAAAACAGGTACACAAGACGCTAGTTATGAATCGTTTCTTTGTACACATATGTATATATGTAAATGAATACATATTTTTGAATTACTTCAAAAATAAATATTTTTGAATTACTTCAAAAATAAAGGAAAAATGGGGATTTAATATTGAAGAGAAAATAGAGCCAAACTTTTTCCTTCTTAAGCTGGTGTTATTTTGTGAGAATTATTAGTGGTATGAGATTTTAGTAAGCTTTTCATTTGGATTTAGTACTTGTGGCTGTGGGGCCCAAAATGTTTCATGCGGGCAATTTAGCGCCACACATCACATCTTTTTGTGATCCAAAATTTTAAGACATTGCTTCATTTTGTGTATGCCATATGCAGTCCAATTTGTTGCATTTTATGCATTTAAATTATACTTCGTCTGCTCCTTAATATAAGTCGTTTTAAAATTTTATATAAATATTAAAAAAATAATTATATAACATTAAATATAATATCAATTATTTATATTGTTCTTGTATTAAAAAAAAGAAAGTGTTATTTATTGAATAAAAAATAGTGAGAGAACCAAATTTATATTTAATATTAAGCGTAATATTAGAAACTAAACAATTAATGTTTACTTGAAATTCTCAAACATAATATATTAAGAGACATAAATATTTTTTTTTAAACGACTTATATTAAAAGACGGAGAGAATACTCCAAAAAGAAGGCGCTTTCTTGTGTTGCACTGAAAAAAAAAAAAGAAAAAAAAAAGGACCTAAGAGAAGACAGCTTTCTTCCTCTCGCGTCTGCCGCTGCCCAACCCACGTTTAAGGGTAAAAAAAGAAGAGCGGACCTCGTTCTTATTGACGATTCCATTGCACAACAAGTCTCGTCTTTGAAACACTGGGCAATGGGCATGTGGCTAGTTTGAATTCATCTGTTTCACAAATAATAATATTATTTAAAAAATAAAATATTTTAGTATAAACAAAAATTCTTTTAATTATTATAATAATATAAAATAACATAATGTCCTAAATTATAACAACTCTATTTTATCATTACATTACCACTATTAAATTAAATACTCATTATATTTAAAAATAAACATATATAAAAAATATATTAATTAAAGCTTATAAAATTTTGAAATGAGGTTCGGGGACGGAGGGAGTCTGTAATAAGTTGTAATATATTATGGTTCACGGCACTATAATACTACTTGTTCAAGTCATGTAATATAATGTACTTCAGTTTATATACATAATTAGAATCATATTACAACTTAAAATTAAAGAATATATAAGATCAAGGGGCAATTAATTGATGAGAAATTTGTAAATTTTATATAATAAATTATTAAAGCTATTAAGTGCTTATTTGCCTATCAATTTATATATGCAGTTTTTAGTGTATTTAGAATTCCAAACATATTTGTAAATTTTATTCGTTGACAGATAACTTATTTAACTCAACAATATTTGAGGCTCAAATACGCAACAACATTTTTGTTGTAATGACCGAATACACTAAGTTGTTGAAAAAACACGGATAACTAAATATACTCAAAAATAATCTGATGATTATAATTTGACATGGTAATTTTCACTTGTTGCTTGAGCAGGTTGTTAAAAACAGATAATCCATTATATGATAAATAATATGAAAAAGAAAAAGAGCTAAAAATGTAGTATTTTTTGTAACAATGCTAAATAACAGATGAGCCACATATGGTAAAATAATTAAAAATAGCATAAAAATATAAGAACTATTATGTGTAATATGTAACTATGTACTTATATCTGAATCTGAATTCTGAACCGTCGAATATGTCAATGCTAAATATAATTACGTGACTGGAAGTGAAATTAATACTTTAATTTGATGATGAGACTTTGATTTCCCAACAGCAATTTTTTTTTTTTTAATTCTAGCATTATTTAAAAATTCAAAAATATGTGCACATGAAACTTCCAAGAAACTGCAGAACGTGATAAAAAGCTTTTATTTTTCCCTCTTGTTTTCTACGACATTATTATCCAATTGTTTTTGCTCCATCTCAGTTAATTTTGATGCTATTGTCTTTAAAGACATTTTTGCTTGATAAAAGACATTTTGGGAATCTTAGAGATCTTCATCTCTGGTTTTCCATGGTAATTCTTTGTGGGTTTTGCCTGTTTCGAATTGGGTCTGTCTTTGATTTTATGGGTTTCAAAGGCTTCAATGAGGTAAACCTTTCATATTGTTTTTGCTTCTTAGGTTTAAAAGTTATCAGTTTGATTCAATTACTGTTACTGGTTTACTTGGGGAATGATAAGAAACTAAAAGATTGAATTTTTAATTGTTTTTCAGGGGTTAGTGAACTGTAATTCTAGGTGATTTCTATTTGGGGTATGCTGAATTTGTTGCAGTTTCGGAGAAATGATAGTAATTTGTGGTGTTTTTGGTTTATAGATTTGGTTCATTCTTAAGATTTTTTAGGTTTTGATTTGTTATCTTTTATCTTTGTTTATGGTTTTAGAATTCATTGAGAAGATTGATGACAGATTTGTGGAAAACTGTTATTTAGTTGATTAGAAGTGAGTTGGGTGCATGTTTGTTGGATCATTTTGTTCTCATTTCCGTTGATTAGATTTATTTAATGAAAGATAGCTGATTGATTAATGTAAGATGGTGCCGATAGAGTTGAATGTTGATGGGGAGGGAGAAGATATGGACAAGGAACAGTTTTTGGGTGTTCCTCTGAACCAGACCCATCTTTATCGAACACGATATCCGGGCGCAGTTAGACTGAAAGCCTATATATTTGATGGATTAGGAAATTACTATAACAAGGAATGGGATCTTCAAGAAGGAAGTGGGCAAGAGTTTTGTTGGTACCATGTAGAACTTCCCAAAGGAAACCAGAAACTGTCGCAATCTGCACAGTACCTCATTGATGCTCTTTGCCCACCACTAAAACTTCAAGACATTCTTTCACTGGTTAGCAACGGACCCTTTTGTGGTCATGTAGATGGTGCTCTTGTGTTCAGAGTAAATTCTCCGGGTCCTGCCTCTAGTAAATTTACATTCAGAATTGCAGCAAGGGTTACTGAGAATTCGGTGATCACTGTGTCTTTGGGTCGAGTTCCCAGATTGGGTTTCTCGCCTACGGGTCAGTCGCTTCTTTCAGAGGTTCCTAGTGTGGAGAGTCCTAGTTATGTTGGAGGTGAGCAAAGAGAAAGGAGTGGGACTGTGATCGGGGAGCATGTTCTTGACTTTTTGTTGAGAATGAATCATTCTGAAGAGGCAGATAATCCCGTGCCAAAGTCTGTCTCGAATCTTGTTGTTCACATCATTGACACACATGTGGATCACCTCCAGGATGTTGTGACCACACTTGAGATGGAGCTTGATTCAGTGGAATTCGAATTGGATAGAGGTAAGTTTATGATACAATGGTGTGCCTTTATTATCTTCTTGATGTTTCAAACTTAAGACGATGATTTGTTCAATGGTCTAGTTGGAATTTCATGATGATTAGCTGATTCTATGCTTGGGCTTTGTTCATGTTTTACTAGTTATTACACTTGATGTTTCTGTCAAAATGTCAGCTTTAGGCTAATACATTTTTTTTTGCTCTGGAGAGAGAGACAGGGGGGAGAGAGAGAGGTATGAAGATTACATGTGTCAAACTATGATAAATTGGACAGGACCAGTCCTATGTCTGTGTCCAAATCCAGGATGTCAGTGGCTCAACTAGTAGTTAAGAGGTTGCGTATTTAAGTTGTAAATAATTGTTATCCCCAGGATCTTATGTAAAATTTTAAAATTTTCTTCAGTTTTGGAATAGCATTGGTTTAGGGTTGCAGTCTACCTTGCGCAAATCTTCATTGCCCTCATTAAGTCCTATGACCCTTCCAAGCATTCTTCCGGTGTGGTATGCAAATTGCTATGTTTGTTTTGTTCCGTACTTGGCATCAAACTCGGACACAACTACTTAATTTTGAATTATGTGAATCCTTCAATATCATTCAACCGTGTCTTCAGTTAAAGAGTTGGCCATTTGTTCTTCACTCTCTACCTTAGGCATGTTTTCTTTTTGCCCTACTTCTTTTTGCCTGTACTCTGAGCAGTCTTCTGGTCTTTGGATAAGACCAAACAATATCAGATAACACGTCATGAATGCCCTTATTTCTTATTTTACCTTGTGTTTTGTAACATTATTTTTCATTACATGTACAAAAACATGTCTAGATAAATTTGATGCTGCTTGTCGCTTGATAGGTTGCTAGGATGGTACTTTAAGAAAACTTTACACTGCCTGTAAGATGCATCATCTTAATCACGAATATTTCCCATAATGCACATTTTATTATAATTATATAACTTATAGAAGTAGAATTTGACCATGCTTCTGTAACGGGTAAACTTTTAATACACAATAGCTTGTGTACCACGTCTTATATTACTATCTGCAATTTTATTTGTTTGCATGTGCAATTTACTATTTCATAGGCTGTTTCAAATCTGTCATTTTCCATTGCATTGCAGGAGGGTTTTCTTTGAAGAAACAAATGCTAGATGATAGAAGGTTCCCAAAAATGCATCTAGATTTGCAGCGCCTGCTGCAGGTAGTTTCTCAGCCAGTCCATTTGGAATTTTTAGTTAGCTTTATAGTGTCTATCTTTAGTTTGAATAAACTTTTGTGAACCATCATCCTTTATAAGTAGCTTTTGACCCATAAATAAGAGATATGAAAGCATGAGTCTTAGTCCGATGAAACTTGATGAATGTCCTTTACATCAACAACCAGAATGGGCTTTGACGAAAAAACTTACACTAACAGAATCCCAACAGACTCTTCATAAGGGAGTTAAGTTCTCTTCATAAGGGAGTTTAGTTGTGAGACACAGGACTTGTGGTCTTTCCAGGTTCCATAAGAATTCTGGTTAACCACTTGAACAATAATAATAAAGCTGGATACCAAAATTTGACAATCGGATCTTATCTCTCAGCTATGGATTTGTTTCATTTATTGTTTTAGACCTGATTATTCTAAGGCTCATTAGTTGGTGGACAAAATTCACTTGATCTAAATTCTAAAAGTTTTCTCTAGCAAAATCTCTCGAAATTAATCAAATTCTGATAAACTTGAAAGACAAAAGATATACATTTTTTTGGTTTTATGTAGTAATATGATTTCGGAAATGCAGGTGATTGCCCACGGGGAACAAGTATTTCCACGAGTCAAGGAGAAGTGCTCTTCAAAAGAATGGTTTGCCGGTGAAGACATTAACTCCCTTGAAGAGTTAACGGGGAGACTCAGGAGACTGAAGGAAAATGTTGGGTTTATAGCTAATCGTGTCACAGCGGTTCAGGCTGGTCTTGACAGTTGGCAGGCAGAGCAAATCAACAGGAAACTATATTATCTCTCTTTCCTCTCGATCATATTCCTTCCCTTATCCATAATTACCGGAGGTTTAAATCTTCTCATAAAATTCATGTACGACACTTCCATCCCTCGAAAGATTTAGAAGTTTTTTTTGACACTGCGCTTTTTTGATTTATGTTGACAGTGTTTGGGATGAATGTGGGAGGCGTTCCGTGGACTGGACAAAAAGACCCAAAGTTGATGAATGGATTTCGAAACGTCATGTTTTTGTGCGTGGCAATGCTAGTGTTAATACTTTTGTGCTTCCTTTTTCCAGCACTTTACACTCGTATTGCTGCTTGGCGGAGAAGGAGAGATATTAGAAGAAGCTGGTCTCTCAACCGAAGGTCTTTCACCAGGAGAAGCGAAAGAGGAGGTTACCTTCGGATTTGATAACACAAATGGCGCCTAAAAAGGTTTATTAGTTACATGATATTGCTTATGTTTCCTCCTTTTTCTCCCTAATTTGTGGAATGTGACATTTGTTGTATAATTCTGATATTGTATTCATTTATCTTCCATTCGGAAAATTTCTCATCACCTCTCCCTTCAGGCAAGTTGGTAAAAATTACATTTTGTTAAAGGAAGGTATTGAGTTTTCTGGTCAAATGGAAGCCAAATTTTCATTGATTTTTAACTTCTTTTACCATCAAAATTGGTTCAGAGTTCCCCTTTTCCCCATCTTTTTGATTGTACAGGAGTTTATTTATATAATTTTCTAAGAGAGAAGTGAAGATTGTAGTGTGATTCTTGTTAGTGGAAGATGGTGATATATATATATATATATATATATATATATATGTTTATATTTATGTATATTTCTATGCATATATTTATGCATATGTATATACACACATGACACGTGTTTGCGCTTTTTACATCAATGAAACACTATCAATTTATTGATAGAATCTCACATCAGATCAATAGTTTTTATTGAATTCCCTTTTTATAAGTTTTTTAGATAAGAATAGACTAGTTAAAAATAAAATAAATAGTGTGTGGTATTAAAGAAATTAATTATCACTTATTTAAAGTGTAAATTACTAAAAAAATAATATTTTGAGAAATAAAAAGGGAATATTTTGATAAGTAAATAGAATTTATTAAAATAAATAAGAATATATTGGTAATGCACTTGGTCAAAATGATTAGTATATTTTTGATAATGGTCAGAAGTACCGTTTCAGATTGAAATGTATGATTATTTCTATAAAAAGTGACCGTAAGCAATTTTAAAAAGTAGATTAGTTTATGATTATTTATGTAAAGAGTGACTGTATCAAACAGTTTTATATTTTAAAATTAATTATAAGCATATTTGGTTATAACCATCCTTAAACAACCTCTAAAAGAATGATCCCAAACACAAATCACAAAGCAAATAAAATAAAATGATACATATCTATATCTATATAATATATAAAAATAATAACCGAAAGAATTTTTCTCACAAAATAGAGCACTCTCATAATCTCTAATATTTTTAAACTTCTTCAACTAATAAAAGATAAATAAATTTAATAAATATATGTTTCTTTTTATATAGAGTCCAAATATTTTTACAGTAAATATAATAAATATATGTTCCTTTTTTTAAACTTCTTCTCAAACTAAATCGATCTCCTCTTTTTTAATTATAATTAAATAATTTACTATTCACAAAATAGAAAACTCACATATTCTGCAATATTTTTAAATTTTTCCTACCAATAAAAAGTAGATCTAATAAATATATATTCTTTTTTTAACCTTCTTCTCAAACTAAATCTCTTCTTTTTTATAATTATAATTAAATAATATACCAAACAAGCTCCAACATTAATCTAAATAAATACTGTAAACTCGTACATAAGATTACATACAAAAATGTGACAATTCGTTAGCCAAAATATTAGCATGCTATCATCACAAGGGCATGTGTGTCATGATGTGGTAATTTATTTATTTCCAACAAAATATTCTTTTTCATCTAATTAATTATTTCTTTTCCAGATTTACCGACTCAATTTTGATTGTTGATTCATTCTTGCTATCAATTGCTATTAATCTCATATTTATACCCTTTGATTTTAGGGTTTAGTATTTGGGATAAGAGGACTTTGATATTTATGAATGAAATTGATTTGTTTGTGTGTTAAATTATAATGTCACTTAGTTGAGATAGTATGACATTATTGATCTAACCTAAAATATCCAATCAATATTGTTAAAAACATATGAACAACTTCACGCACTTATTACACACCACGAAAAACCTTAAACTCACATTAATCAATAATCATAAAATCAGAATAAGTACACCAATATTATCACAATATTGACTAACACACAATCATTAATTATAAGTAAATTTATTGTAATATTGTCTCAAAATCATTAACGATAGTAAATTATAAATTACAAAAGTCAATGAATACCACAAAATAAATTTAATTCAATACAACGTATATTAATTTTGTACTGTAGTATGAATAATTAAGATATGTATATATATAGCATACGTGAAGCTATTTTATACCTTAATATAAATAATATATTAATATTTATGCAAACGAAACAAATAAACTTATAATAACCCGTATAGGTATAATATAAGCATATTATTATGATTTTAATAATAATAAACTATTAGAATATATTCACAGTTTACACATAAAACTATTAAGTAATCTCAAAAATTAATATCTATATATAAAAATTAGAACAAGTTTTAATAAGTATTTATTGATAACTTTGTAAATACTTTTGATATTCTGTAATAAAAATAAAATATTATACATTGATAGTTAATTATAATATATAACAAAAAAAAAGAATATAATGTTATGCTTAAGTTAAGTTTGAGTAAGGTTATTTAATTAAAACGATGTAACTTTATCAATTAGGGTTAGGTTTTTTTTATTTTAGAGTGTTTTTTTTAAAAAAAGAAAAATTAGGTATAAATTTTATGCAAAACTACGTCGTCATCAAAATTATTATCTATCCTTAGCTAAATTGACTAAAACATATCTTAAATTATATTTTCCGTACTATATATATATAACGTGGTAAGAAGTGTGCACAAGTAATTTAAAATATTTATTTTTCAAAAACTTTCGTAAGTTTTACAAAAAATTATGTAAATATTATTAATAATAATTGTCATATCGATGAAATATTCTATCCAAAATAGATAAAAAAGTAGTATCGAATAGGTAATGTAATTTACTTAAATATTAAAGTTAAATTTACTTATATTCTTACATAAATATCATGTATTTTAAATCAATCTAAGGTACAAAAAGTTGTATAAATAATGAATAATGAAAATTTATTTTGTCGTAAGATATTAATGTTATTATCATTATTTATTAATAATTATTTTTTATATATAAAACAGTTCGTGTTTTGGACGGGAATTATTAGACTAGTGTAAATGAGTATTAGCGGTAACTTTTAAAAAAAATATATACTATGATAATTTATTTTTATAATTTTATCTAATTCATGTATTGTTATATTTTTCAATTATAATTGAATAGAAAACTTTGTAATATATAAAAGAAAATAATATATATTGTTAATGTTTAAGTTAATTTTTTAATTATTAATTATGTGAATAAATATTAGTGCTAATATTTTAAAAAAATATATAATAAATATAATATTTTTTTGAACTTTTATTTATTTCATATATTAATAAATTTTATAATTATAATTCAACATAAATTTATGATACATCGACAGAATTCATTTATAAAAGGAGTTCAAATTAAATGTAAAGACAGTCTTAGAATTAGAAAGGGTAATCTCGAGTTTTCCCCTGCTAACTGAATCCGAATTCAGTCCAATGAGCCCAATAGTATGCATCCAGAACGTTCTGAGTTTTGACCTATTAAAACACCAAACAGCGCCACGTACCTCCTTTCATATTACGCCTCCCCCCGTCTCATCTCACCGCAAAAACCCTAAACCCTAACAGCCCCACAAATACACAAAACTAGGAACAACAATCTCAGCTTTTGTTTTGCAGAAATCAAATCATTTGTTTGCAATCCCATGGCGACGGCTGTGTTGCTCAGATCTCTTCGTCGACACGAAGCTTCTTCTGCGTACAAATCTGTAAGTGTTATTTTGTCTTTGCTGATCTAGCTTTACTGTTATTTTTCTCCATGGATGCATAAATGAATATTGTGAAAATATATGTTTGGGTTTATTCGTAACAGTTGTGTAATATTGGGTTTCAATTGAGGGCGTTTTTTTCAGTCTAGTTATAATTCTTGAGAAGGAATTGATGTATGAGATTTTCCAATTTGTTTTTACTTTTAAAAATCATTATTTTGAGGTTAGTCATCAATTTTCTGATAGAAAGTTCCTAACTTGTTTTTTTCATTAATAAAAAAAATGATATTTTGATGAAAGGTAAGTTTAACAGACTTTTTAATCTGGGATATATGTTACATTTGAATCTATAGGAAGTGAAGTCTGAAGTTCCTTTACTTATGTCTGTCTATGTATTGCATATTTTCACAGCTTAATGTAAAAAATATAAAACTGAACAAAAATTACTGGGATGGAATTGTATAATCTGTTTTCATTTGTTTCTCCAGCTGATATTTATATTTTATTGGTTTGTGGTTTATCCTTTTTCTTTGTGGTGCCTCTGGTCTTTGGGTCAGTGGATTGCTTTGTTGACCTAGCTCTTGTGACAGAGTGTTCATGCTCTATTTCTTAAAAAATCTTAATACTGCGTAGTCGGTGACATTTTTTTTGACAGCAAACTATTGTTCATTTTGCATGTTTATTTTGCTTTTAGTAATACTGTGTACTTTATTTGTTTTCTGTTCATATTTCCAAATTTGTATTATATCTTGTATGCAATTCTCCCTTTTGGTCTTATCTCGTCTGGCTTGGCAATTATATTCTAGTGTTCTTCCAGATTTTATATATGAAGTTTCGTGAGAAGATATCCAATAGTGTGTTTTACTAGGCAGAGCTGTGAGAATGTCTATATGTAGATGAATTATATATTCCGTTGCCTCTGTTTATGAGAATGGGTTTGATTCTACTCCTCATTACCAATCAGAGAAAACATTGGTTCTTTATTATCTGATTATGTATTTCAATTTCCTTTTTGGCAGTTAGCTGGAAATGCCAAGTCGTCATGGGCTTCGTCACATTTGAGCCATAAGTGGTCCAATTTTGCCAGACCATTTAGGTACCTTCCGCTAACTATTTCATGTTTAATTTGCTTTTTATATTGTGTTCTTTCTTTCCAGCGCCTGCTAATTTATCTTTTATGTATAGCACGAAACCTGCTGGTAATGATGTTATTGGAATTGATTTGGGTACAACCAACTCATGTGTTTCTATCATGGAGGGCAAGGTAGGATTATACCAGTTGGAAATTGTGTAAGCTTTTCTGAAAGATTACATGAATTGAATTCATTGACACCAATCGTTTTTTTTTTGTAGGCTGCGAAAGTGATTGAGAATGCTGAAGGATCTCGGACAACACCATCGGTGGTAGCTTTCAATCAGAAAGGGGAGCTTCTAGTGGGTACACCAGCAAAGCGTCAAGCAGTGACTAACCCCACAAACACAGTCTTCGGGACCAAGCGTCTTATTGGCAGACGATTTGATGACCCCCAGACACAGAAAGAAATGAAAATGGTTCCTTACAAAATTGTTAGGGCTCCCAATGGAGATGCCTGGGTTGAGGCCAATGGACAGCAGTATTCACCAAGTCAAATTGGCGCTTTCATACTGACCAAAATGAAGGAAACTGCAGAGGCCTATCTTGGGAAGACTGTAAACAAAGCTGTGGTCACTGTTCCAGCTTATTTTAATGATGCGCAGAGGCAAGCCACAAAGGATGCGGGGCGTATTGCTGGTCTTGATGTCCAGAGAATCATTAATGAGCCTACTGCAGCTGCGCTTTCTTATGGTTTGAACAACAAGGAAGGATTGATAGCTGTCTTTGACCTTGGGGGTGGAACCTTTGATGTTTCCATCTTAGAGATATCAAATGGTGTGTTTGAGGTATGAGAATTCACTCCCAGGTCAAGTAGTTCATTATTATCTTGTTTATGTGCATTAATAACTTCTTTTGTGTAGGTGAAAGCAACAAATGGTGACACATTCTTGGGTGGAGAAGACTTCGATAACACTCTTTTGGATTTCTTAGTGAGTGAATTTAAGAGGACTGAGAGTATTGACTTGTCAAAAGACAGACTTGCCTTGCAGAGACTTCGTGAAGCAGCTGAGAAAGCTAAGATAGAACTGTCGTCAACCTCACAGACTGACATCAATCTGCCTTTTATTACAGCAGATGCATCTGGTGCTAAACATTTGAATATTACACTGACCAGATCAAAATTTGAGGCTTTGGTAAGCCAGTTGATTGAGAGGACTAGGAATCCATGCAAGAATTGTTTAAAGGATGCTGGCATATCAACCAAGGAAGTGGATGAGGTCCTTCTTGTTGGAGGGATGACCCGAGTTCCGAAGGTCCAGGAGATAGTCTCTGAAATTTTTGGTAAAAGCCCAAGCAAGGGGGTAAATCCTGATGAGGCGGTTGCTATGGGAGCTGCCATTCAGGGTGGTATACTTCGTGGTGATGTTAAGGAGTTGCTTCTCCTTGATGTCACTCCTTTATCATTGGGTATTGAGACACTTGGTGGTATCTTCACCAAATTGATTGGTAGGAATACAACTATCCCAACAAAGAAAAGCCAGGTATGTCCTTGAAAATGTTTACATCTGGTGTCATTTGACAATTCAGTTAACCTCTTTTCAGTATGCGCTCATTTCAACTATATTGTTATGCTACTACTATTACTACTACTACTACTACTACCACTAAAATGTGGCCCAGTAGTGGTTTTTTTACTGGTGCATGCTGTTAACCGTGACGGTCTGCTTTCAGGTGTTTTCTACAGCAGCTGACAATCAAACTCAGGTGGGTATTAAAGTGCTGCAAGGTGAGCGTGAGATGGCGTCTGACAATAAGCTACTAGGTGAGTTTGATCTTGTTGGCATTCCACCTGCTCCTAGGGGCATGCCCCAAATAGAAGTTACATTTGACATTGATGCCAATGGAATTGTCACCGTCTCTGCCAAGGATAAGACCACCGGTAAAGAACAGCAGATCACTATTCGTTCATCTGGAGGTCTCTCGGATGATGAAATTGAGAAGATGGTCAAGGAAGCTGAGCTGCATGCTCAGAGAGATCAAGAAAGGAAGTCTCTGATTGATACTAGAAACAATGCTGACACAACTGCCTACAGTGTTGAGAAGAGCCTGAATGAGTACAGAGACAAGATTCCAAGTGAAGTAGCATCAGAAATCGAGGCCGCGGTGGCTGATTTAAGGAAAGCGGCAGGGGGCGACAGTGTTGAAGAGATTCAATCGAAGATTGATGCTGCAAACAAATCAGTATCAAAGATCGGACAACACATGAGTGGAGGTGGTTCCACCCCTGGAGGATCACAGGGTGGCGATCAACCTCCAGAGGCAGAGTATGAAGAGGTAAAGAAGTAGGGAGGTGATGCAGAATGTGCTCTTTGAGAAGCCGAAAGTCTCGTAAAATTTTCTTTTGCTATCAATTTATAAAGTTCTTTTAGGACTTCTGTATTTAAGACTTGAATATTTGGGTGATTATTAGAGTATCCCTACTTGATAAGGCTTGTGCTACTTGAAAATTAAACATGACCATTGTTCAATGAATTTTTGCAGCAGCAATATCTTTGTTCATTATGTCTTCGAAGGTGTACTGTGCTATACCTATTTTATTCTTAAGAATAATCTTTTTGACCTTTTTGTTTACTCAGCTTGTTGCTGTTGTTTTGGGGGTCCTTTTTTGTTTAATCAGCTAGTTTGACAAACAGGAGTACAAGATTATATTTGCACGCTCAGAACTTCTTTGACATTATAGAAACAAAGTATCATTAAATGTGGCTTTTGATAAAAAATTAAATCTCTTACAGGTCTATTGTATAATATTCTCTCTTTATCAAAATTAGAGATATATTTTCTTTTAGTCTGTTTTAAAATTAAAGATAAATTTTTATTTTACAAATATAAAGTAAAATGATGTTTCTAATTTGTTATTATTTTTTTTTATTATTATTTTTAATATCAAATCATCAATGTCGAATTCTTAACTAATATTAAGATTAGATTTAAAAACATAAAATTGTCGAATTCTTAATTAATACTAATGTTATATTTGAAAACATAAAATTATCATTAAAAGTCATCGTGAAAATGTACTCTTCTCACTATTGCTAATCGACATCTTCTGTAGGCATATTTTTTTTTTTAGCATATTGCCTTTTTAAAGTGCTTATTCAAAATTGTAAAGATACACATATCCGTATGAAAATAAATCTAACCACTTAAATTTAAAGTAATCATGAGTTTCTAACTTAATAATGTGGTTTATATCATATTCTCTCCGTTTCAAATTATTTGATTATGGTTAATTTTTAAAAGTTAATTTGAGACAATTTTAAACTCAAAATTGAGATGATTCATTAAAAATTATAAAACAATAAAGTTTATAATATGTAATACGTTTTAGATTGTTTATAATATTCATTATTCTATTGATTAAAATTAAAATTATTTATATCAATTAAGAGTTTAAAAATCTTTCAAATTGACTTTACAAAATCAACAATGATCAAATAATATGAAACGGAAAGAATATATTATTCACAAGTTTTGTCATTATTATTTTCATAATTTGATTCAATTAAAACTATCTAACTCGACTCTACTTTTTATTTTGACAAATGTTTTTAATAAATAAAAAGTCACATAAAAGTGGAGTTAATGTTCTAAAATATCCTAAATTTAATCGCATCATAGTTAACCAAATATAATTAAGATTACTTAAGAGTAAAAGCTCATATGGAGTACATAATTAGAAAAAAAAACTGTGAGCAAGAAAATAGAAAATATTAAACGACAAATAATTTGGAAGGGAGGGACTCAAATCGTAAAATGACCATTTGATAAAATACGACACCGTTTTAAGACCTTCAGATTTTTATAGGTGAACTCTTTGGAAATCTAAAATAAACCCTAGTTCTCTGCGTCCAAACCCTAGCATAAACCTCTGAGAGAGAAAGAAAGAGACAATGAAAATCAAAACCGAGAAGAAGAGGGAGAGACCGATGGAACCTGAATCGTCTGCCCCTAATCCCGTTAAACCAATGGAAAGAAAGAAGAAAAGGAAAGCAATTGACAAACAAAAACACCATTCTTCTTCTTCTCCTGCTGCTAATGCCGATGAATTGAAGGGAAAATCAATCGTGCTTATGGAGACTTCTCCTTCATCATCAAGTAATAATGGGTTGCCGGAGTTTCATATTGGGGTTTTTAAGGAACTTGCTTCTGCTGATGTTTCTGTAAGAGTAGCTGCAGCTGAGAGATTAGTGACAGAGTTGCAAGAAGTTCAATGGGCCTATGATAAGCTTGATAAGAAGGAGGAAATTGATAATGGGTTGAAGCTGGAAGCTGAAAAAGATGATGGATTGAATAATTGTGCGCCGTCGGTTAGATATGCTGTGAGGAGGTTAATTCGCGGAGTTTCTTCGTCCAGAGAGGTTGGTTTCAGTTAATTTAGTTTGTAGTTTTGTATAAAGTAACTTTCTTTTGCCAGTGTAGCTTAATTTTTGGTGAAACTGTAATTAGAAGGATTATTTGTGGGACTTTCTTTCTCGAGACATTTATTTCAGTGAATTTAGCTTGTAAATTTGTATCGAACAACTTTCTTTTGTTGAGGTAGCTTAATTCTCTTTTTTTTTATAGCTCAGTGGCTTTTCGAATCAGTGACCATTTGATATAGATGAAAGTATCATTAGGAGAATTATCTGCTGTTAAGTACATCCATAAATTATGTTTATGTTAGTTTTACGATGCACAGGGTTCTCTTGAAGTTTTATGACCCAGTATTAAACTATAACTAGCATGATCCATATTGAAAATTTTCTTGTTTCATGGGATTTAATGCAAAACTTGTTGGCTGTTCATTTTTAATTATTTTAAATTAAGTTAATTGTACTGAACATTAAAAAATTGAATACTTTTGTCATACATATGCTCTGTCATATATGGTGGAATGATAATTTTAAAAGGAGTGTCTTGGACGTCATATAATTCTTTTGATTCTTATGGAATGAAATGTGCTAAACTGTCTAAATGCTTAAATGTTACCTAACTTGTGGCTTGTGTGATCTAAAAATTCTTTTGCAGTGTGCAAGACAAGGTTTTGCATTGGGTTTGACTGTTTTAGTTGGTGCAGTTCCTAGTGTAAAAGTGGACTCGTTGCTGAAACTAATTGTTGATTTGCTGGAAGTCTCTTCTTCAATGAGGGGTCAGGTGGGAAAACATTCCTTTTGTTATAAAGTATTTTTGGTCTTTTTGCACGTTTATCATTGGGAACTCTAGTTGCTCTTATTGCAATGCAGGAAGTAAGGGATTGTCTTTTGGGTCGCTTGTTTGCTTATGGTGCTCTTGCACGATCAGGAAGACTGACCGAGGAGAGGATTTGTGATAATAGCTCTTTGCACATCAAGGAGTTCTCTAGTTCTCTAATCTCCCTTGCATCCAAGAAGCGGTATCTGCAAGAGTCTGCTGTCGCAGTTCTTTTGGAGTTGGTTGGCAAGGTACTTTTTGATTTATTAATTGGTGCCAAACTGTAAGAATTTATTAAATGCACAATAGTCTTTATTAAAAACTACATTTGTAATTATTTATTTGAAAAATTCTATGAACTTCATCATTCAGAGAAACCATATATTTTAGCACTTTGAAAGTTTTCTTGTGTTTGTATTTTCCTCTCTTAGCTTATAGATTACAGCTGGGCTTTTAGTATTTAGTAAAGATTCTCAAACTTGTTGCTATGGTATGCAATTGATCTGATTTATAGAATTAGAAGTGGTTATCAGAGATATGAAGTTATAGGGGAGAATTCTGCTAAAGATGTTATTGACTTGCTTTTTTTGGGCAGATGAATTATTTAATGGTCCACCTCCATAGTTATACTTTTATGTTGGACTTAAGAGTTTGTTTCATAAGCACTATTAGGTACTTCAACCGCAAAAGTTTTAAGTCATTTATTAATTAAGCATGTTTGATAGTATGTGTTTTTGATATCGCTTAATACAATAAGTTTTATCTACAAAGTACAAACTACCTAAAAATATTAACTCAGAGAAAACCTGACTTATCACTTATTGTGGTATGTGGTAAGTGATTTTTGTTTCAAAACTTTTGCATAGGTTTTCAAAACTGCCCTCAG
This sequence comes from Aralia elata, assembly GCA_034770075.1. Lineage (NCBI taxonomy): Eukaryota > Viridiplantae > Streptophyta > Magnoliopsida > Apiales > Araliaceae > Aralia > Aralia elata. The sequence goes on along the minus strand of CM068388.1, from coordinate 1,268,366 downwards.
ATGTTCTCAGTTCCCAACTTCCCATCCCTTCTCTCTATCTATTATCTCTCATACTCCTGCATATTCACCATCAGTGCTGTACAGTTTTATTGTTGGGATCATTGAAGTTTTAGATCTTGCTGATACATACTGCGTGCTTTAATATTGAGCCTATTCATGAAGTATCTTTATCTTCATATCCAATTTGTTAAAAAATCTCTAATACAGATCATCAATGGATATGTACATGTGTTTGTGAATACATAGTTTATGTGGGTTTGTGTGCTTTACTCATGAAGTATATATTTTGAATTTGGAAAGTGATTTGAATCACTTTTGGGGACTTTGGGTTCTCAAATCTCAATATTGTATTGCTCTGCATGTACTATATAAAATACTACTCCCTACATCCCACAAATATTCAATACATTCCTTTTTAGGAATTCATACAAAAATTGCAACGGTTATTTTTTAGGCACCTTTTGTCAAAATAAATGACTAAGTTACCCATAGTCATTGTCACTTTTATCATTTTTAATAGCGGGTCCCCCCACTAACTAATATTTGTGGTTCATTGGAACACTTTGAACCACACATTTTCATTGGGTCAATTAGGAAATCAAATAAGAATTTTAAAATTCTTAAACTTTGTGCGAAAAGGTATGTTGCAATATTTGTGGTACAGAGGGATTATTACTCTACCCTTGCGAGAATGACATACTTTTATTTCATGTGATTATTATTCCATTATAATTATTTTGTGCATGTAATAATCTATCTCGTCTCTTCTTTCTTTTTCTCACCATAGAGCAGTTTTATGTCGCATGCAAATGTCCATATGATACGTTGGTATTGGTTTACATGTTGCAGTTACCTGTTGAAGCTTTGTTGAATCAAATTATAGAAGCTCCGGGTCTTCAGGAATGGTTTGAAGGAGCCACTGAAGCTGGAAATCCTGATGCGTTGCTTCTTGCTCTTAAAATACGTGAAAAAATTTCTGTTGACAACAAAGCCTTTGGCAAGCTTCTGCCTTTATCCATATAGCTCTAGCAGGCTTTTCTCTGTTGACCATCTTTCCTCTCTTGCTAATTGCTTAAAGGTGTTAGCCAAATTCTACTTTATGCACTGCTAATTTAATGAAGGCAAACATAATCTAGCATTCTGATATTTATAATGTTTTTTGGAATACTGCAGGAGTCCACGTTCTGTCAGCCTCGAGTTTCATAATGTATGGCCTGCTTTGGTAAATATTATTTTGCCTGATGTTGTTTTAAAAGATGTGGACTCAGCTTCAGGTTTAAATTCCATTAAAAAGCACAAAAAGAATCGCAAGTCTAGCTCATCTGAAGAAGACATTGAGAAAAACCTTCGCTGTTTTTGGGAAATTATCGTTGAGGGATCCCTTCTTCTGTCATCTCATGACCGTAAACACTTGGCATATGATATTTTGCTTCTTCTCCTACCAAGGCTTCCTACATCCTGTGTCCCAATTGTTCTGTCTAACAGATTTGTCCAGTGTTTGATGGATATACTTTCCACAAAGGACTCTTGGCTGTATAAAGTTGCTCAGTATTTTCTGAAAGAGTTGTCTGACTGGGTCAAGTATGATGATGTTCGAAGAGTAGCTGTTATTGTATCCCTTCAGAAGCATAGCAATGGGAAGTTTGATTGCATCACACGGACAAAAACAGTAAAAGATTTTATGGCAGAATTTACAACTGAATCTGGCTGCATACTTTTCATTAAAAACTTGATGGACATGTTTTTTGGATGAGGGTCATGCTTCTGAGGAACCTTCTGATCAGAGTCAGACAACTGACGACAATTCGGAGATAGGTTCAATAGAGGATAAGGATTCTGTTGGGACACTGGGAACTTCTGATTTTCTGAAAACCTGGGTAGTGGATTCTCTTCCCAGTGTCTCGAAGCATTTGAAGATTGATCAAGAAGCAAAGTTTAGGGTGCAAAAAGAAATCTTAAAGTTCTTAGCTGTTCAAGGTCTATTCTCCTCATCCCTTGGAACTGAAGTGACATCCTTTGAACTACAGGAGAAATTCAGATGGCCAAAAGTGCCAACGTCAAGTGCTCTTTGCAGGATATGTATTGAGCAGCTCCAGTTATTGTTGGCAAATGCTCAAAAAGGAGAAGGGTCCTCATGCTGTGGCAGGTGGCCTTGAGGCAAATGATCTTGGATCTTATTTTATGCGATTTCTTAGTACATTACGCAACATTCCTTCCGTTTCTCTCTTTAGGGCATTGAGCAATGAGGATGAAAAGGCACTCAAAAAATTGCAAGCAATGGAAACTCAGCTTTCTAGAGAGGTACTGCATTTTTCTTAATATGGACTTTGCCACACTGATTGATAACTATTCTGAGGGGATATCTTCATATAGGTCCCCCATATAAATGGGCATTTTTTAAATTGGGGAGCGGGGGAATTAGACATTTAGAGTGCCGTGCAATAAGATTTTAAGTGGGGTCTTACACATGAGATATGCAAGGACAAGCTTAATCCCTTCATTTAATAATGTCCTAATCTTATTTTCTATTTAATTTTTGAGCTTCTTAATGAACCATTTCATGGTAAACTTCAACCAGGATATATGAATCAGCTGTTATAATGTCTCCATTTGCCAATTTTCTTACAGTTTAAAGTGATTTGGTAATACACTTTCTCAAATTCTAAAATTGGCAGGAGAGGAATTGTGGGCTCGGCACAGATGCACATAAATTGCATGCTCTGAGGTTACTTGCTCATCCAATTGCTACTGCAAGTTCTACTTCGGCCAGGGGAGTTCACCGAAGCAGCGTCTGAACTTATTATATGCTGCAAGAAAGCTTTTGCCTCCTCTGATTTTGAGTCCTCTGGAGAGGATGAACCAGATGATGATGGAACACCTGAGCTAATGGATGTCCTTGTGGATACATTACTTTCTTTGCTGCCACAGTCTTCAGCTCCTATGCGATCTGCTATTGAGCAGGTGAATGCTAGAAAAATAGGATTAACTGTTTATAATGCTACTGGTTTTTTTTTTTCGATATCTTATCAGGTTGGACACCCTCAATATCTCATAGCCAGGTGTCCCCCATCATGAACATTCTTTCAGTCATCATATTCATAGTGTATAACTTGTATATGATGCCTGTAGGCTGTAACTGATAGCAATCCTAATATTTGTTTGATTGTTTACACTCTTAAGGAAAACATGGTTCTCTGTCCAAATGACACTGGCGAGATTAAGTTTTTGTTTTTTAGCACTTGGACATTAATTATCATTAGGGATTGGCTGTTTTGTGTATTCCCCCTTGCAAACAATATTTGGAGACGCTCGTTAGGTTGGCTTTGGCAATATGTCCCTTGCAAAACAATATTGGGTTTACAACCAAGGAAATATCTGATTAATGTACTTAATTAGTGGACATAACTTTTGAACCTCATAATTTTTTATGTCAATTGATTATGGAGTTTTATCTTTCTATTTAGGTTTTCAAATACTTTTGTGATGGTGTTACGGATGATGGTTTGCTTCGGATGTTACGCGTCATAAAGAAAGATCTGAAACCAGCTAGACAATCAGGAATATAGACAGTGAAGATGATGAAGACGATGAAGATGATCTTCTTGGTATAGAAGAAGCAGAGGAATCTGATGAAGCTGAGGCTGGTGAAATCGGTGATAGTGATGAGCAAACAGATGACTCTGAGGCAGTTGTTGGTGTTCAGCCTATTGGCAAAGACCTTCCTGAAGCCTCTGATGATTCTGATAGCGGAATGGATGATGAAGCAATGTTCAGAATGGATTCTTATCTTGCACAGATTTTCAGAGAGCGGAGGAATTCAGGCTGGTGGTGAAACTGCTCAATCCCAGCTTGTGCTCTTCAAACTTCGTTGTTCTTTCATTGCTGGAGATTTTATCTACATGAGAATCCAGGTAAGTCACAATTTTTCCAAAATTAACTTCAGTTGAGTCTTAAAAGTAACGTATCCCTTCAGCAGTAAGTATGCAGGTGGACAACCCTTCCATTTCCTACATAAAATGCGCTTGCAGAATTTCAGAAGCTTTAGTCTAGGGACCTGCTTAAAACTCTTAATGATGTTCAATAAAACAGCTTTGTCTGAACTTCAATTTGAAAAGGGTTTTTATATGCATTCACACCTCCCCCAAATAAACGGTTTCTGCACCATCTAACTTTGCAATGGTATAATATTTTTTGATGTTTGTAATATATTAAATGACTTTTCTTCAATGGTAAGCACTTTCTTCGTCCCATAAAAGATGTGTGATGTGTTAAGTAACATTTCTCATGCAATTTAAGAAAAACAAAAGTGTAGAAGAGAGTATAGATAAATTCCCATAAAGTAACACTAAAGATTCTATCTTTTTTCTTAAAGTAGTGGACCCTACTTAAGTACTTTTAAGGGTAAAATAGACTTTATATAACATTTGCTTTTAATTATGTACTTTAGACATCTTTTATAGGACACTTTTTTTTTTGTACTTGGGTCATCTTTTGTGAGACGGAGGGAGTATGATCTGTTATGGATTTTGAATTTCTTTTACTATTCAAGCCTTTAACACGAGTAAAGTTAATTCCAACTTTTACATTGGTTGTTGGTAGGCTTTCTGACTCAAATGAACTTCGAAAGTTCGAAGCACAAAGTACCCTGATTTAACTTAAGTTGACTAAGAGTTTACATAAATTTTGTGGATATAGCATAAATGACGCAAAAAGAAGTTTGTTCGTTACCCTTTGAAATGAGAGGCTCAAGCTAAATGTCAACACTTCAAATTTATATCTAGTTTATTCTTGTCTATTTCTGAAACCTTTTTTGTCATTTTTCTTGGCTTTTTGTTTGGATTGGAGTAGAAAATTATTTTAAAAATTGTCACAAAGATTACAATGGCAGTGTTTATACTCTGACGACATTTATGACGCCATAATGGGCCATAAAGGCCTTATGGATGTAGGGTAAATATTAAGTTGTACTTGTAACAGTGACAAAATATTTAGCTTCATCGTTGTATTGAATATATATTCTCATGGAGTTGAATTTATTTCTCACTGCAGTATAAACTAGTAATGGTCACAATCTCAAAACTCAGTTACTCAAGTCTTATTTCTTTACACTGTACTTAATATTTAATTACTTGAACTGATAGAAGCCAGCACATTTTTCATGGATAAATAACTTAGATTCATTATTAAAATTTGATTATGATCAAGTGGCACAACAGATTGTATTTTCTGGATGAGTACTAATCTCTCTTCTGTATTGGTACGCAGGTAAATCCCAGGTGTTGAAGGTGTTCTCAAACCTGGCCCAGGCATTTATTAATCCACATACTACAGAAGGTAGTGAGCAGCTTGGTCAACGTATATGGGGAATTTTACAAAAGAAAATATTCAAAGCAAAGGACCATCCAAGAGGGGAAGCTGTACAACTATCTATGCTTGAATCTCTGCTAGAAAAGAACTTGAAATTGGCAGCAAAACCATTCAAGAAAAAGAAACATGCAACCAACCCGTCAAAGAAAAAACAGTCAGCCTCCTTCAATAGACACAAAATGATCAATGCACTTGCTCAAAATTCAACATTTTGGATACTGAAGATTATTGATGCCGGAAACTTCCCCGAGTTTGAAACTGCAGAGGATTTTAGATATCTTTAAAGGTGTCTTGGTGGCTTATTTTGATAGTAAAAAGTCTCAAATGGAAGTCTGAGTTGTTGAAAGAAATTTTTAGGAGGAGGTCATGGATTGGGCATCATCTCTTCGGATTTCTTTTAGAGAAATGCGGTAGTGCGAAATCACGGTTTCGGCAGGTTGAAGCACTTGATCTGGTGATTGAAATACTGAAATCACTCGTCCCTTCCAAGGCTGATGAAAGTGGCCAGGCTGTCCTCAAAGAAGATGTTGAAAAGTCATCTTCCAAAACTCTGTCATCTAATGAAGGAATTAATGACAAATATGCCAGATAAGCAAGCAAGACGGGCTGAAGTGCGCAAGTTCTGTGGCAGGGTCTTCAAAACCTTAACAAGCCTTAACCTGTCTGCATCATTTCTCAAAACTTTGGAACCAGAGGTTCATGCGGCTTGTGAGTCTCAACTTGGTGAGATTTTTCTTACTTTGAAGAGCAGCGGTAAGATACTGGGCTAGTTCTGCTTAAAAGTCAGTTTCTATTGCCAGTGCTAGTTCAATTGCCGTGAAAAACAGCTCATCTAAAATAGAAATTGAGCTTCAACTTTCTGTTCGTTCAATCCACTTGCAATGCCCTCGTGGTGAAATTGGTTCAAATCACTGCTCCAATGAAATTTCCAGTTCTTCGTAGTACGAAGTTCCTCTCGGTGATATGTTAAGATTTTTCTGTTTTATTTGTACTTGTTGGTTATTTGCTTTTCTGCCATATCTATGCATTCAGGAAGAATGTATCATGATTGATGATTGATCTGTTACAAACAATAGGCCTACTCTCTTTTGAATTACTCGAAACTTATAGATTTTGTATTTATTTATTTTACTTCTCAATAGAATGCACTTAATTTCTAACTTTCTCCTACCTAACTTTTTGATTCTGACATGAAAGTATGAGTAGCTCTGGTTTTTCCCGCACTTTTTGCTTTTGCTTACCTGAATGACAGTGGTAAGCAAAACTTCTATAGTTTAGAGACTCTTTGAATTGGAGCTAATAGTTCTTTTATTCCCTTGAAGTATACCAGCCAAGAACATGTGGGGTTTAGCTTTTGAATTTCTACTTCTGGCTATTTGTAGCTTATTGTCGCGTCTATTGGAATTTTTGGTCCTCTATTTTGGAGCTTTTATTTGTTTAGATTGGGTTGTCTTTTGCTTGTTATATCCTCCTTGATTATTTTGCTACTTGCTTTTGTTTTACTACAGTGTTCAGATGCCATTTTACTTTCAAACGAAAGTTTGTGGTGTTCTAAAAGTTCCCATCTTCGTGTTTGAAAGCTTACAACATCATCTAGGCCATTTTAATTTCGATCTTATATTTCGTGTTAAGAGATGCTTTCGGATAAATTGTACACAATTCAACCAGGTTTTCATTTCTTTGCTGAAGCCTAGGTCTTCGCAGCAAATTTCAAGTTCTTATTGTGAAATATTGGACCAAGTTGCTCCAGCTGATAGAGCATCAAATAGGCCAAACGTGTGAAATGAAAAACAGTATTTATTGAACCAAAATATACACGTATTTTAATTAGAAAAATAATAAATATGTCGATAAATATTTGATGAAGTTAGATTGCAACCAATGTGAAAGTGTATATAAGATAGAATAAATTAAAGTGAGACCCTTCTTAATTTTTATTTATCCATGTATGAACATATGTTGAAATCATAATTCGACTAAATTTTTTTTGTAATATATAACATGACTCTTTTAATTATATGTATATCCTATGTTTGGTATATATTCAAAATTTTGGTTATTTTATAGTACTTAATAGTGTGAACCAAGTATGTCATTGTCACAGTTTAGTGCCTGATGATTATGGTTTCTAGAAGTCTCAGAAAAAATGAACGCATTCAACGGATCTGTAATAAAATAAATATAAAAAAATAAACCTTAGCCAAGATAATACTACATAATTAAAGTATTAACAAGAGACTTGGATGTGGGTCATCCTTGTTTATGGTAACTGTAGTTACTGTACGGCGATTTTGAAATTTTGTATTGCTTAGCTTTCATCCCCTGCTGCTTCTATCAAAACTTCTGCCCCCTTTTCTGGGATTGTTAAAAAGATCCAACCTTGAGCTTACCTAGACATAATCTTTGACCAAATGCCCAATTTTTAATTTGCAATTTGGCATCTTCTAATATTACTTTCTTGATTATGACATGATAGAAATTGATCGGCCAGTTTCAATGAATATGAGAACTCGAAATAAATTGTATTTTGTCCCGCAATGACTATTTTTTTCCCCTTCTTTGTTGGAGATACATAATACAGTCATTTTGGAATAAAAATATAGTTGTCTTTAACAAAAGAAAAGGGAAAATCTTCCATTTTTCTTCTTATTCTTCCCCTTCTAAAAACTCACACATGAATAAGTCCTTTACTAGACTAATACAATAGTGAAATGATAAAAGTGTCTAGTTCTTGCTGTCACTTAGTTTTCGGGTAATGAAACAAAGGAATAGTATTGGAGTCTACCCTGTAATATATTAATATTAGGCAGAATATAATATTTTTATACGTATTTTTTCACATGAAGGTGGAGTCACACGTCAAACGTTCTAAAGATATTAAAAATACAAACGTTCTAAAGATATTAAAAATAGACAGCATTGTTACTCATATTAGCCGTGACGTGAGAGATGTAATTACGTGGGTCGACTCATTTATTTAAACCACCAGCCCATGAAAGAGCAATTATTAGAGTACCAACTTGATTGTAAATTATTGCTTAGTGAAAATCAAGATCTGCCGTCCTAATGAACAAGATTTTATTTCTTGAGGCTGCTGCTCTTCTTATAAGGATGTTTTTTTAATATGTATAAGAATGTTTTTTTTAATAGCATACCCATGTTCATAGAAGAATAATTGTGTTTCATAAAACTTGTCCATATGATAGTTATTAGTTAAAGCACATGGGAACAGCAAACCTTTTCCATTTTGTTGGCTTTTTTTTTTTTCCTTTAGATTGGATCATGGCTGCTTTAACGAGTGACTCCGCATGTTTTGTTATGTAATTCTTGCTTTTATCCAACTTCCGACCACGTGTCCTAGCTGTGTTTTGTGTTCTTTTTCGCTTATGCAGCAGATATACCAAGAAGAAAGAATGCTTGTTCTGTTTGGCAGTATTCTCTTGAGCTTAGTCGCACACTAGACATAATTGAATTGCAAAAAAGAAAGTATTTAGTATTAGTTAAATCTGTACAGAACGAACTATCTCAACTATTTACATCTCTCATTTCCTCCTCCTTGGGGAACATGAACTAACCTAACCAACCCCAGGGAAATTTCAGGCAGTCCTCTGGCCTCTGAAGCAGGTCTGTCTCCTCTTCAGATTATAGGTATGGTCACATTGTTATTCTTCCACTTTTTTCCTCATTCCATTCCATAGCTTAAAACAACTCATCTCATCACTTCAAGAAAAATAATCTGCAATTTGTACAAATAGAAAAATATGGCTGAGTCTAACATCCAAATGACAATATTACCATCCACAAATATAATAGGAACTGTTACAATCTATATACCTCTCATTTAAACCACTCACTCAAACATTTCAAGACAAAAGTACTGATTAAATTATCAGTCCAGCACTTCATGAAGCTTTTGCCAATTCAATCAAATTTCAAAGTCATGATTGCGCCTCATCTGCATCAGAGTCGCTCCCTGAAGAACTCCCTGAGTCTGAATCTGTCAAACAGAAGCTTAACCAGTAAGTTCTCTAGCACAACCACAAAAGTGTTTTAAACACATTTTAAACTAAAATAATGTTAAGATTAGTTTTAATATACCACTCGACGAGGAGAATCACTACTAGAACTGCCTGAACTACTCGAGCTACTACTGGCATTATCATTTCCATTCCTATTCCCATTATCACGACCATGTCCACCATCATCCTTCTCAATTTCCACAGGTGGAAAGCTGCTTTCTGGCATCTCATCACCAATGTCCACATCCTCCTCCCCATCTCCTTTCTTTATCTTTTTCGCCCCATCATTTCTATAACTAACAGGAGCCTGTAAAGCAATTAGTGGGAACACAATCAGCATACTTAACAGTAAACCTGTAAATGCGACCTATTTGAAGAACAAGAGACTAACAATACCTCATCAGTGTCAGTTGTGGCCGTTGGAGCTGCTACATTATTCCCCATTAGCGCTTGCCTTTTGGTCTTGCTCACCAATTTTCTTCCAATTCGTGACGAATCTATCAAGCTCCCAAAGAGTTTCTGTGTCCAACGCTTCAATATCAAGCTCAATTTCATCACCTTCTTGAGCCAACTGCTCGTTTCCTCTTCCGTATAATCTGCACCAACTGTGGCATCTTTTCCTGAGGCAAACTTTGCAACCCAAACTCCCAACTTCTGCTTCTCTTCCATTACTCATTTCTCTCTTATTAGGATCCTTTGCTCTGGGCTTTGGTTGCTTCCCAGTAGGAGCCCCTTTAAAACCAGCCCCTGTCGGCTTCACAGGCTGAGCTCGGCATCGGAGATGGAGTTGGCACTGGTGATTGAATTGATGGGGATTCGAATTTCGAGGGGTTTGACGCACTTGACTGATTTAGATTATGAACAGGTTTCAGGAACCCGCTCAGGCTTTTTTGGAAATTGAACCCATTAAATTGGTTTTGGGCTTCTTGAGTCTCTCTGGTGTTGGAATCTCATTCCAAGAAACTCCCTTGCAACTCATCATTAACAAATCCACTCGGTTCCCTTTGAATATTGCTCTGCAACTTGGTCTTGAATCGGTCTAAACTTGATCTCAAATTCAGATAGAAGTTGAGCTGCCATTGAATGAACTTCATCTGTCTTCGGATTATACAACATAGCATTATTAAATGTCAATCTCACGTCCGAGGCAAAATCAACCGGCGAAGAATACAAATTCTTTGCAAAATTGGACTTCACAGTTCCCAGATCCATCGGCCGTTTAACAATCTGGTGATAATCATGAAGACCCAAAGCAATAGCATCAACCGGCTTATTAAACACCCAGCTATGCTTATGCTTCATTAATTTCGACAAGATTTGCATGCACATCTTCATTAAAGTTTCAAAGCAATTACCATTCCCGTTTTAAGATTCCATTCTCATGATGAATAGGATTTTTCTATTCTTTGGGCGGAAGGACCAACCGGCAAGGGCCGCTTTTGACTCGATACTTTCTTCGTTTTGCCATGACTGGATTCTGGGAGGAAATTGGCCGGATTCAATTCCGATCATTTAAAATTCTGATCTGTTCAAGCTCCGATTCCAGCTTCTTCCTCAGTTCGTTCAGCTCCTTTTTGGAATAAGCTGAAACATTTGATGTTAAAATATCCGCCGTGGTTAAAAAAACCGTTGCCGGTACGGCTGTTAGTGTCAATCGTTCTTTGGTTGAAAGAATACGCATCGTCGGAGGCCGTTTGAGTAACAGCCGGTGAATCGTCAGTGCGACGGGCGTTAACTGCTTGTAGCTGCTTCTTCTTCGTTTTTGGGTTGTTTACGATTGGGGACCGGGCCAGGGTTAGTAGGGTTAGGGTTCAGGTGAGGATTTGAGTAAGCTAGTTTCTTTCCCCATGAATCCACCAAGTGATTGCCCCCAGCTCGATTCATTCCGACTCGCTATCACCGCCGATGCCATGAACCAACGAAAATGCACCGGCTATGTCGAGTCCCGGCGAATCCCCGCAGGTATGGATCCAATTCAGGTGATGATGAAAACATGTAGCGGCTGAAAATAAAATTCAAGCTCCCGCCGGAATCTCGCACACGAAATCTCCGATCTCCGGTCGCCGGCCGATAAAGAAAATATAAGGAAGAGGGCGAGTTTTGGACACTAGGGTTTGTGTAATGAGCGATGAATGAGAGGGTTGGGGCATTGCTTCTTAAAGGCGATTAGATCTGCCCGTGGAAATTGCGGGGGCAGGCTGTGAACCCTTCATTAACATAAACGTTTGGGATCGGACGGTCTTTGTAGTTTTGTTTGTTGTCCTCTGGATTGCCCTGCCTATCTGGATTAGACGGTGGAGATCTCGTATGATGGACACGTGGCAGTTTATGTTGGGTTGCGATGGTGGTTTCCAAGAATTGGGTGTTTGGAGTGAATTTGGACCGCATGTGGAGTGAATTTAGGGTTTTAAAAGTGTGGGCTAGTGATGACGTGGAAAAATACAACCGTGATTGGTAAGCAACGCGCATTGGTCATGTGGAGTGGCTTTAATTTTCCATAACTGCCCTCATTATCCCGAATACTACCCTCGCTTGAAGACGACTGAAGTATAAAAGAAATAGTTTTTATAAATTTATGAATATATAAAATTAATAAAAATTATAAAAAAAATTTATTTATTATATATTATTTTAAAAAAAATTATCACTAATATTTATTCACGTAATTAATAATTAAAAAATTAACATAATATTCGTAAATCATAATATATATCATTATCGTAAAAGAGATTGTTAAGCCAAAGCTTACACAAAAAATTATTTTATTCTCAAAAAATACATAATGAACACCACTTTCTTTTTAATATACTCATGCATGGTTTAGTGAGAACTTATTTTTACTTCTTTTATATTATGTAAAAATACATTATGATCGCAAGGACCAAGCCATATGGTGGTGTGTGGGGTGAATTTACTTTATAATATATGATATATATATATATATATATATATATATATAATGAACAAATCGACCCAATTAAAGTTTTATAAATTTTCTAATATACATAGTCAAAGTGAATTTTTTATAACTTTTTCAATGTCAAATGATCACTTTTACTTCTTTATATATGTATGTTCCTCCAATTTTTTTAAAATAAATAATAATTTATATTATATTATTTTTAAAATAATTAAGAAATTAAATATTTATGCATAAATTTGTGATTAAAAAAGCGTTATATATATATATATAATTTTTACTTGTTTTATTAACAATATTGTAATTAAATACATGTTTTACATATGTAATCGAAAAACGTAAAATTATTCAAAATTTTTGACTTGAGAGCGGCTGCCCCCGATCGAATCCCCACTACATTAATTTATATATAACAACACAATAATTTGACCATCACTACCATAAAAATCCTAACTTCGTCAACATATGTATGCGCATTTTATATAACAAATTCCAATACTAACGACAAGAGCATATATAAATAAAAATAAATTTCACAAATATGAATTTAATAAGAAATAAAAAAATATCACTTACAATGCTTTATAGAATTGATGCTAGAGATACAATAGGTCACAGATATTAAATTATTTCACAATGAGTTTGATGAGTCTTATTTATATAACTATGTCGATTTTAGCAGGCAATAAAAAAGTTATCTAGACTCATTTGAAATAGAATAATTAAGAAATAGTCAATAGATACTCAATAAAGACTTATATTAAAACCTAAATATTCTTTGGTGTTGATATGAATGTGAAATATGTAGAACATAGGTCCTATATGGATAGTCGATATATTAGATATTTTTTAAAAGTATGTACGAAGTCCATTATACAAATTTATAATTATAGATCGAATTCACCACAATGTTTTAAAATCACAACAATGTTTTAAACAATCAAACTAGAATATCCACGGTTTTGGCAATTATTGAAAAAATCATTTGTAGGATCCACTATGGGAAACTAATTAAATTCCTAACAATCCTTTATCCTCTGAATTTAACAATCATTGTCGTAATAAAAACACTCTCTCCATTTTATATTATTTGATCATTGTTGATTTTTTTAAAATAAATTTAAGAGATTTTATTAAACTCAAAATTACACATATAATTTCTTTTTACTTTAATTAACATAATGATAAATATTGTAAACTATTTTAAAAAAATAATACTTATTGTAAAATTTTAATTGTTTCCATAACTTTTTAATAAGACTAGTTCAATCTTTGACTTTAAAAATGTCCTCGAAATTTTGGAACAAAGAGAGTACTCATTTTGTTTTGACAAAAAAAAGTCTCATTTGGGTTTAATATTAATTAAAATTCTATAACTTTAAATTAAGATGCCGAAATCTATTTTAATTTTTAGACAAATAATAATTTTATATTTAGTTTTTACATTTTAAATAATTTTTAATTTATAATATTTAATATTTTAATATTATTTAAAATAAAAATAAATTCACAGTTAATTTTATAAAGTAAATGGTATGAAAATATTAAAAAAAAAAGAATTCTTATTGTAAGTATTTATGGACATAATATTATTGAAGGAAATTATTTGAATATATATTGCCAGAATTTCTATCGAATTACGATTTGCATCATATATCAATACATATGATTCGAGTAAGATTATAAAAATTGGTCCATTATATCATTATACTTTGTCTAAAATATTTATCAATATTATAGTTATTCGCCGTAACTCCACAAAAAAAATAGACACATTTAAGTTACAAAATATATTCAATTTTCAAATTATGTAAGAAAATTGATATTTTCACAAGATATTTTTTCACTTGAGTGAATGAAACCTCACTTATTTATTCATGTGAGCCCCCCCCCCCCCCGGGAAAAATATTTGATAAAAAGTATCAAATTTGTTTTTAGAATTGTAATCTATTTATAGAAATGATTATTTCCCATTTTATTTATTTGACCTTGATAAAGATAAAAGTGATGAATGAAGGGTATAATGTGGACTTTTTGTGGGGGATAAAAGAAAAAAGTTTGCTCTCTTGTGTTAGTTTATTAATGGATTTTTGAATAGTGGATGGCCCCACCACCTCTACCAGATAGGTCTACAATTTCAAAAAAGGTGCGTTTTGTTTGCCGCTCCCCCCACCCCCGCCGCCCCCACCCCCCCCCCCCCCCTGGTTTGGGTTTTATGCTTCATTAAGGAGGGGAGAAGAGAGAGAAATGGTAATTTTCCCAGGGTTGTGAAATGATAGGATATAACTTATATTAAAAGGTAGATACAAGATGGAAAATGCCTTAATAAAGTACCAGCTGCTCCAGCAGCCACCACCCCCATTCATTTCTACCAAAAAAGGAGTTTCACTTCTTTCTTCTTCTTCATCCTGTCTATGCTGTATTAAAAGAAAGATTAAAGGTGTGTGTATGTCTATCTATAGGATCTAGTTTTATCTATCAATAGGATCTCGTTTTCTTTTATGGGTAATTACATCTTTTATGAAAGCTCTCAATTTCCATTAAATTTTATTATTAAAATATAACCCCCCCCCCCCAACAAAAAAAGTTTTCAAATAGCAAATTTTAGTTAACAGTTTTGAGAACTGCGGCGGGGGTAATACCGGAATTTTGAGATCTCCGTCCGGCGTTTTAATAACGGATTTTTGGGATCTCCGATCACCACGAATTGAATGGGATATCTAAAGGATTGGTCATGGTAGAGTAAATAAAAACTAAAAATATATAGATCTTTTATTGGCTGAATAAATATATATAATAATATGAGTTAAATCATATATTATATATATTTATCTCTAATCTACCTCATATTTTTATTGTTATTACTGTTTAAAATTTTTTTTTCAACTCGGCCAATAAAAATTGAATGTGTTTTATTAGAAATCGATTAAAGCAAATTGACGTCAACGTTGAATTTGTATTGCACTATTTTTTTTTCACTATTATTTCATCTTGTTTATATTATTTTTTTTAATTTTTATATTTATTTTATATTTTTTATTTTATCTCACATACTTCACGTATGACACCACACCAGGGGCTAGGAGTGAGCAAAAACTCGGTTATCAACCGAAAAACCGAACCGGAATCGAATTTTTTTTAACCGAATTTTTTTCGGTTTTATCGGTTATTTTTAAAAATTCAGTTATATCCGATTTTAGTATACGGTTTTCGGGTTCTGGGGGGTTTTGGTTTTAAAAATTTTGTGTATTCGGTTAACCGAATAAATCCGAATAAGAAAAAAAAAATAAAAATTTATTGATAAAATTTTTGTGATATGGAAACTCTTGTATTAGAAATTTGAATTGACTTTTCTTTGTTGGAGAAAATATAGACTCTTAATTATTCGGTTATTATCCGAATAACCGATTAGTAAAATTTTTTTTTTATATTTTTTTGGTTATGTGTTAATTCGGATAGTATTTCAGATAGCAAAAATAAGTATCAGATTCGGTTATTCGGTTAAAACCCAATAAGTTTATTCGTTCGATAATAACCGAATGCACAGTCCTATCATGGGCTTAAATATATAAAAGAACTCTTTTGAAACCACCTTTTGGCCGAACTTTGAATTTCATGTGGGGGAATATATAAATAGTCTAAATTACGATGTAGGAATGGAGAATATGGATGTGAAAGAGCATTCTGGAATGGTTGTAGGAATAGGGACGTAACTACCGAGCTATAAATTGTATTATATCATCTTCTTATATGTGGTAGGCTGTAGTGAGTTTGTTATACTCTCTCCGTCCCCGGGGAGAAAGTACTTGGTTGATTTTTTTGGCACATATTAAAAAAAGAATAAAATAATACAAATTATTCATAATTTAAAATTATCATTTACTTAAATAGTTTTGGTGTAAAATGATTAGAGATACTCCATAAATATGCATAAAGAATACAAATATGACAATTAATTACTAAGAGTAAATTATGGGCAAATTATTGTAAAAAATAGATTATTTAAGTTAAGTAGATTATTTTAACTTGGGACTACTTTAAAATAGTAATAAATACATTTTATATCCTAGGACAGATGGAGTATTTATTTATTCAAAACTAATAATTACATTCATTCCTCATTTTCATATCCTCAAACAATAATTAAGATAATTATAAGATATAATTATTTTATTTTTTAAAAAATGAAATAAAATACATAAAATAAAAAAATAAATATGTTAATATTTAGTAAATTTTTTTAATATAAAAAAATAAAAATATTTATCACTTTATAATAAACTTGTAAAGTTGATTAAGAATAAATATAATTTTTTTTATCTCTATTTCCTTTATATTTATATTTTATAAATATGTAATATAAATTATATTTTATTCATCTTTGAGAACGGAGGAAATAATTATTTATGACTAGCCCATTGGCCCAATTAAGAAAGCAATGGCCTTTTTATAGGTGTGGATATGTGAATATAGACACAATAGTGTAAACGCTTTTACACAATAGTGTAGTAATAGCTATTGTATAATGTAAATTATCATACGCTTCTCAATTTACTATTCCTACGAATAGAGTCTCAGTACCTATTCATTTTATAAAGTAAGAATTAAAGTTTCATTTTATAAATATACCCTATAAAATAATTAGTTACTAATGTGATAAGATAATAAAATTATGACAGTAAATTTTCGGTATTTAGTTTATGTTACCAACATTAGAAAACTAATTTTTTCTTAAATATAAAATAAAAAAAATTTGACAAATAAAATTCTATTTGTGAAACAAATAGAATATTAGATTATTATTCCTTTATGGGATGATTCAAAATTTAAGTCATGTATGCTTTTATCCTTTAGATAACAGTTTAATTAAAGAATCACTTTATTCACTTTGCTTTACTTTTTATTTGCCAAGTATTCCAAAAGAGGGTTTGGTTGTACGGAAGTTGAGGAATTTCTAGAACATTTTTTTTTAAAAAAATAATTAAAAATAATTTTTTTAACTGTGCAATTGACTACAAC